>MQRK01213775.1:8117-22560 GCA_001938485.1 Girardia tigrina | reverse complement strand
AATTAAAGGACTCAATAGTGAATCAAGAACCTTCGCGACTCTGTACTGAACCGTGTCAATCATTGATAAAACAGGGCGGAGTGGATGACCAGCTTTATGTATTTTAGTTAAGCCATACAGTTTAGCTGGTTGTGAACCCTGGCATGTCAACATTTTTTCAAATTTCTGATCGATGCTTTTATTCTTAAGAAGACGCTTTAATATATCCTTTAATTCGGTTTCATTCTTCATCGGTAACGGTTTACTATTTTCTTTTAAACTTAATTTACTGAATTTATCTGTTCCTAATATGTCATTCATTTTACTTATGTAATCTGATTTGTTAAGTATGACGAGGCCGCTACCTTTATCAAATTTTGTAATAATTATGTCCTTCTTTTTTCTTAAATCCTTTAATGTTTTTTTCTTCATTATTTTTCATTTTCTTATTGTTATTAATGTAAATAGTTGTAGCCTTTTTCAATTCAAATTATTTGTCTTTCAATACACTAATTGAGTGAACCACTTGATTCAACAATTATCGCTCGTCGAAACGATGAAAATAAATTTGATAAATGCAATCTTAACGTGGATAATGTGCGTCGGACGCGATATTGTGAAGCGGATGCAAAGACTCAGTCACGTTGCGACACATGTCAAGCTAATTATTGTCGAAAATTTCAACAATTTAACCGAACTTTGTCCAGCTGGAAATTGATAACTCACTCATTGAAATTTTGAACGAGAAATTCCCCTACAATTTCGATTTCACATTGTTTTATATAATGTTGGATTTGGTGGAACGGACAATTGACTGCATGTTGAGCCCTGATTGAAGGTGATGAAGTCGAATTGGCCTTATTCGGCCAACCAAGTATGAGATATATTTATTTATATTTAGAAAATAATAAGTTAAATAATTATAATGATAAAAATAATAATAATAATAATAAAAACAAAAATAATAATGAATTAAATGATAATAATAATAAAAGTAATATTGGAAAAGAAAATGATAACGAATGTCCTCTCTCTCTTTCAACGAGGAATAAAAAAGGCGCTTCCACCGCAACAAAAGTATTTTTATGGAATATTTGTGAATTCTGCATTAAAATTCAGAATTGTATAATTTCATATATTTTTCTGATCAATCGGGATTTAATGATACATATCCTTTAGAACAGAGATCACCAACCTTCTATAGAGAAATGAGCTTTATATTTTTAACCGATGACCTACCTTAGCGATATTTAACACATAAGACAAAAATCAGGTAAATAAAAGGTTTTAAATACAATAAGAAAGTATAAAAATCCTTCTTTCTATTCTAACGTTATAAACAATTTGCCGTGCAACCTGATTTGCATAAATGCACATTAAACGCTGATATTCTGATAAACAAAAGAAAAGTTTTTAGAAACGGTACAATGGAATATCTCGCTACAGAAGAAGTACATTCGCAATTCGTTTTTTGTAAAATTTTAAGAACCAGCATTAAATCTAGATAGTAGAAGTGCATTTTCTGGATCGTGTAGTTCTAATCTGACAATATGATGTTGCTATTAACAGAGAGTGCGCAGTGACGTGGCTATGGAACTTTAACGTTGGTGGGGTGTCCCTGGGTGTTGGGGAATGACTATTTTTGTCTCCCTCTTGATCATTGTGAGGAATATTTTGAATGTTTGATGTTTTATGTTTGAATGTGTATGTTGATTTGGAATTGTGTCTCTCCTACCCAGATGGATGATTAATATTTGAATTCTTATTATCTAAAATATGTTATGTTTAAATTTATTTTTAATTTCAAATAATTTTAAAATTTTAAATTAGTTAATTTGTTTTTACAATTTTTAATAAATAAATCAAATTAATTTTTTTTAAATAATTAATAATCATTTTAATTATTATCCAATAAGTTTTGAGTAAATATTTTAATAAAATATTTATTTCTCCGTTTGCTAAAAAATAATAAGAATTAATTCATTAATCAATTTAGTTTAGAATGCAATCGTACGAAAGCTTTGACAAAGATTGTCTTAAGGACAATCAAAATTGTTGTTTAAATAAAGATATGAAAAGTCAAATTGGTGTTCTTAATAATCGTCATTCAAGCTCTGGCAAGGTCCAATGGATATGTAATAAACACAGAGGTTATTCTTCTCAACGATCCACAGATGAAATTTTAAAAGATTTTGTTTTCGGGTGTAAGATTGGTTTCTCTTTCTTTGAACTTGATATTAATGATAATCAACAGCTGCTTGTAGCAAGCATGAGATGTGATCATCATCAGTCTCTCTGATGTATATGGCATCACACCCATTACATTTATATTGATAAACTAAATTGGAACATAACCCAGTTGGAGTGATAGATTTACTACTAAACAAACTTCCTATCTTACATGATAATGACATCCCTCTAGGGTTTAGGATGTTCTCATAATGACATTTTATTTTTAATTTTTTTATTTGTGTCGGTTTTGAATCAAAATTTGTCATTGTTCTTTTGTTTGGTTTTTATTTTTGGTCAACCAAATCAAAATTCTAATCAATAGTCACAAAAAATAATTTTAAACTGATCAACAAATTGAAAGATAATATTTTTTGGAATTATTCTCATAATATTTCTTTGTCAATCTTTTAATGCTCAAAAAATAATCGAGATGGAATTTTAATAATTTCAAATTCAATTCTGATATTGCTGCCGGAAAAAGTGTTCTTTGACAATATGCACGAAAGCATTTCTTAATTTGTTATTTTACATTTGTATTTCAAAATTGTAAAAAATGCATTGACCATCATTGTAATTGCTAATAGAGCAACAAATAGAAACCGCAGATTTCTTAATCTCTTATTTGTATTCTCATCTTAGAATTTTTCCTGAATAACTCTGAACTTCATTATACTTTATATGATTCAATGAATATAGCGAATGTGTTTCGGTTATCCTCAGCATCATCGGTTAACCAGTTAACTGTGTCGCTCCATTTACAAAGTGCGCACAAATTTGTGTAGCGAAAATCGAACGATGACGAGTATAGTCGTCATGCACAGAGTGTCACCCAATACCCAATGGCAACTACTTTTTAGGCATGACTAATATACTCGTCAAACACAGTTAACTGGTTAAAAGATTGAGATCAAATAAATAAAATGATATTGGGCTCGATTCATTTACTTGCTTCACTTGTGGATAGTTTTATTTACTTGTGTAATTCTGAGGATTGATTTTTAATATTGGTTTATACTTGCTGTAAATATTATGAAAAGGGATTAACGATTAGGAATTCATCATGAAGCCATTTGTCCAAATATGAACTTAATACAATGTTTTCAAATCCAAAGTGCTTTGACATCAACATTATAATATGTAGTATGCTTCATTGAAATTGTATTTGTCAACAGATTCAACCAACATTCCAAACAAATACACATCGTCATATCTAAATAAAGACTGTAAAATAAAAAGTTTATGTACCATTAAAATAATGTAGTTATATAGACAATTTTAATATCTCATTGTTAAATTGGGTGGATGATCAAATATCCTAATGAAAATAATAAGTTTAGGTGAAAATGGAGCAATATATCAAATAGTAATTTTTTAAATTTTTTCGCTAGCCAAAATATCACAGGGGAAGACTAGAGATAAAACATGAAAATGAGATATTTATATGTGGAATTTCTTACATCAGTTTTGTTCCTGCTGACGGATGTATGAAAATAGTGAACAAAATATCTACTTCAACGTCATTACCAATCATTAAAGAAGTTTGTCAACCAAAAACAACTAAAAGAAGAAAAAAACATTATTATCGATTCAGTAAAGAATAGTAAATCATTTTTTATTGTAATTATTTTTCGTATTTATGACTGTGAGAAGTGGTTGCAGCCTCAATATCAGGATTCATTTTTTTAACACCAAAATTTATTTATATAAAAATTCACATTTCTAAAACAAATTTTCCTGTTAATTTAATTATCTCGACCCAAATTAATCTATTAAATTCTTTTCGATTTAATTTTTAAAATCCTGAAAATTTATTTCGAAAATTTATTTCAAAAATTATTTAAACTTTATTTTAAAAAAATCTATTTCAAAGTTTTTTTTCTAAAATTACTTATTAAAAATATTTTTATTTATAAATAAATATTATAAATTAATATTTTTGTTTTCTTGACATTTTTAATTTTAAGATATTTAATAGATACATTAAAAGATATTTTTTATTTTTAAATAGATATTTTATTTTTTATGATTTTCTTTTATAATATTTAAAAACACATTAAAAATATTTTATTTTTAAAAGCGTTTTTGATTTTTTAATAATTGTTTTATTATATCATTTTTAATTTTAAATTATTGAATAAGCATATTAACATTAAAAATATTTTACCCTTTAAATTAAAAAATAATAAATTATTCTGGCGAGATAATAATTTAAATTAACCCCTCATAATGAGTTTATTTATTTACTTGTGTAATTTGAGGGATTAATTTATTTACTTATTATTATTATTATTTTAATAATAATAATGATAATTATTATTATTAAATGAAATATTTGTGATTTCTTTTTACGGGCATTTTATATAACTGTTTTTTTTATTTTGTATCATTTTGGAAATAGCCACAACATTAAGTCTTTGTTCTGAGAGAAAGAATCGAATGAATATTGAATGAAGAGAATGAATGAATAATATATTGCAGAAATATAAATTAAAATTTCAGTTAATCCCTAGAAGGGTCATAAAATCTCACCAAATTTGATTAATGTACCGAATTGGTCACTCATTACAATTATCACAAACAAAAGAGAAAAACTTTATACATACCAAAATGAAGAAGATAGAAAAATCGAATGTGAATCACAGAATGACTTTTTCCATCAGAAATTTTTTCTCATTTAATAATGAAATTAAATTCCCCTTACGTTAGAAAATTAATAATTGTTATTATATCATAAAAAATATTAAAACAAGGGCACAAAATATTTGTGGAAAATAATTATATTTTATATATTTCTACGAAATTCGTCCAGACAATCATCAGAATGACCAATTTGATATGGAAACCAACTGATTACTGTATGCTGACAATTGATTTCCACCAGCAGAAATTATCAGATCCATAGAAAATATCCAATTTCTGATGGGGCAATATCGATATATCGGCCGGTCTGAAATCCCTGTCTAATAATAGACATACATAGACAACATTTCCCAGAAAAGGAAAACTTAAATCTTTCTTATTATAAGATGTGAATGTTTTGATTTCTATTGATAATGCAATGATATTTGAAGAATTTGACTTTCTTTTTTCTCTGTCTGTTTGACCTTAACACTTGTTATTCAAATCTTATGATCGAATTTTTTACCACTTCCTGATTTTTTAACTAGCTAAAATGTCACACACAAGCCCATATTCAATAGTCACGATACCGTTGCTCAATGATTTTGATCAAATATTCAGCAATTTTATAATGTTTGAATATTTTTTGTATAAGACTGTTGTAACCTGATGAACTTTGACGTCTTTGACACATGGAGGTGGTTCTTCCGGCGTGTCGCCCGCAGACATTGTTGTTCCCTTCTCTTTCTTCATTCGTGTAAGGGAAAGAAACGTTTGTTTAAATATGTGTAATACCACCTCTAAATTTAGCCAACATTTTGGAATGTAAAAAGAAATGGCTAGAAATTAGATAAAATGACATAGGTGACAAATATAGTACGTATACTGTACTGTTGTTGTAATTTAATTGTCGAAAATTAAAATTAACAAAGTTATTGTGCTTTAGAAAATATAGATAATAATATTATTAATAAAAAAATTTTTTATAAAAACAACCACGTTTTTCAAGCATTACCAATGCACTAAAAAGAGGAAAATAATTTTTTTTCTAGACATGTGCGAAATTTTATACCTAACCAAAAACGTGGGGCGGATTTCTGAATTACTGCTATTAGTAACTGCTATTTCCTCTTTACTGCTTTTTAGTAACAATCTATCATTCCTATTGGCAATGCTTGAAAAATGTGGTTGTTTTTATAAAAAATTTTTTTTATTAATAATATTATTTTTCTATTTTTAGTTATCATTTAGGAATTCAAATCTTTCGATTGATTTCGAATAACAGAAATGATAATAAAACCAAAATAACAAATTTTTATTTTAATAAAAGCAAGTTTTATTTCAAAATAATTTTTTGTACGTATTAATTATTGATTTTTTATTAATTATTGATTTTAATATTATTGATTTTTTTCATAAAGTTAAATTATAGCATATGCGGTTTATGTAGAGCCGTAAATGTTTTAAAATATTGTATTGTCATCGGAAGCAAGCCTCTGTAAAAAATTCAGCTCAATTGGATGACTGAAAGTGGTCGAAAAATCAATCGCAAGATTTGTTCCAGACAAGAAAGCAAGCTAATAAAAACGTGGTAAAAACGCTTCCTAACATTATCATAATTCAAACAAATTTTCAATTCTCATTTTCCCTTCACTGATATCCAAAATGCAAATAATTTTAATACTCTAAATTTTAATATTTTTTTCACTTAGATAACTTTAATTCATTTTGCAAATTCAATAAACTTAACTCACATTGTTAAATAACGATTACCGTATTTTCGCGCATATAACCCGCAGGTCATGTGTGATTTTATCTACGCCTCACGCTACTCGCAGGGTATAAAAATAGGTGGTATATCCTAAAAATAATTTACATGATAACAACTAACATTTCAGGATGATAAACAGCGGATAAAATGTGTTTTTACATACTCCAAATGTCCCTGGCGATGAAAAAAATATGCGGGTTATATGCGCGAAAATACGGTAATATACTGTTCAAATATTATAAATACTTTTTATTGTTTTCAAATAAATTATAATTTACTTTTTAAATAGCAATTTAATAATTTTAAAGTATAAAACACACTAAATTAATTGAATTACTTAAATCTCAACTTATCAGTTAAATGAAAAATGAACTAGGTTACCATAACAATACCCATTATTATAATTATTATTTTTATGATTAAATTAATGGAAAAATACAAATTCGTATTGCATAACAAATTGTATAGAGATGACAATAAACTATTTCAGGCAAAATTTGCATAAATTATTTAAAAATTATTCATTAAATAAAAACTTAATTAGTTTTATCACAATCGATTAATAAATTTAATTCATCAAATGAAAACGAAATTAATTATTTCGATGAGTTTAATACTTTGACTTGATAAGACGAATTTCGGTATCAAAATAATTGATGCTTCTATACAGTGCAGTCTGAGCTCGTATAGTCGTGACCCCCGGAAATCGTGGACGAGGATGGGGAGACTGAAAAGTGGTTCATTTGATAGCTTCGTTTGTTTGTCTGTAAATGAGTCGCTTTCTGTGCTAACTGAACGCGCACCGATGGAGGATTTAATATTTTGGAAGAATGACTGCTGGGGCCAGGGGAAGATATAATTTGTTCAGGCACACTAGATGTATCTTGGAAATGGTTTAGAATATCTATTGGCAAAGGAAATATGATTGTTGAATTCTTTTCAGCAGAAATACTGTTTAATGTTTGTAAATATCTCAACTGTAAAGAGATCGGGCATCTATTCAACTCTTCAGCAGCCATTCTTAGGGCTTTTGATGATTTTTGCTCACCTTCAGCTGCAATTACTTTAGCTCTAGCCTCTCTCGTAGCTTCAGCTTCAGCGGCCATCGCTCTTTGTAATTGCATAGGCAGTCTGACATCTTTAACCTCAACTCGTTCGACTTTCATTCCCCACGCATCCGTTGCCATGTCTAACGTTTCTTGCATACTTGCTGCAATTTCCTCACGGTCAGTTAAAACGGAATACAAATCCACAGTTCCGAGAACATTCCTCAGTGTCGTTTGAGCCAAAAGTCTTGTCGAACGATTCGCATCTTCCACATTCACCACCGACATAACCGGATCAAAAATTCGATAATAAACGACCGCATCAACCGCAACGGTGACAGAATCTCTCGTCAGCACTTCTTGGGTCGGAACATCAAATGTTAGCGTTCTTAAATCGATTCGTTTCATAGAATCCAAACAAGGAAGAACGAATATCAAGCCTGGTCCCAGAGGACCTCTGCTGATCAACTTACCTAATCGAAAAACGACTGCGCGCTGATACTGAGCAATGACTTTTAATGAGAAAATTAATGAAAAAGGAAACAAAACAATAACTAAAATAATTGCACAAATTTCCAAAATGATTTCACATCCCGTTAATAATTGTTCATTACAGACGTTGTTCTTTGCTTTCGTATCTAATCGTTCTGGGACTAAAGAGAAACTACGTTTTAGGTGAGCTTTCGAATGCTTAATCGGCCGAGTCGGAGGGTTATCGGTCGACTCATCGCTGGTGTTATGATTAGATCCTAGATTAAATTGAACGGTTGCTGACATTTAGGGGAAAATGGAAAAATGATGCTGACATTGGTCTAAGCGGTTTCCATTGGTCGGTGTAACAACCAATCCAATCGAGTCTTCCCCAGCAAGTCTCGACAGTCTCTCTCTTCCCGGTGTCGAAACGGAAAATCGGTTGGCTTGCTTTTACAGTTCAAACTGAAAACTATTTTTTATCACCAAAATAATTCGACAATCACAAACAAATTTAACAGTTTACACAATTTTCTGTATATATATGTATACATATAATTGTTTTTTAATTTAAATGTTTATATTCTCTCCGATCAACTCGATGGAAATCGTCGACGATTTCAGATTGTTTTCGAAATAAAATATTTTGCTTGTGTAAATATTTGTCCGGCCATCTGGTTCCGGTTTGTTTTCAGCGACAAAATTATATTTGTCGCTAAATAATCACCGAAAATAAATCAAATATGTCTGAAAGAATATTCGTTTTATTTTCTGATTTTAAATATATTTTTTGAATTATTACAGTCAGAATAAAAGTATTATATAAAATAATAATAATAATAATAAGTAGTGAATTTCAAATAAAATGCTTTAAACAAAAATATAAATATCATTCTAAAGATATATTTACAAAACAAGTGATTAATTTCGACGTATAACCGATCATATTCAGATGGAAATAATATATCGGGTCGTACAATTAGTAAATTATGCGACATTTTAATTTTCGGAATTGCGGTAACATTACGATCAGTAAAAGACGTCGTCAGAGAATTCCAGGCAAAATTTTGATCAGATCATTTAGTCGATAGAACAAGAATTTGAAAAATTATTTCTATAAATCTGACAAAGAAATTTATCGCAAAATGTCCGAAACTGAACGGTTTAAGTCTATGCGAATCAGCACATCGGTACGCGGTGCTTTGACCATAGGGGGTTTGTCCACAGTTTTTAGTATTTTTAAAATATAATTTGATTAAACCTTCTTTTATATATTTAATGGACATGTTTCGATGATTACATACATTATCATCAGCAATATTTGGAAATTTAGCATTTTAATATTTGTATAGTTCTCCATGATTTTGGCTTGTGTGAGCTAGAATCTAATATTTTAATTGTTCTTAATAATATGACTTTAAACTGTATATTAAGTTTAAATGGAATAATTTTCAGAATATATTATAATTTATTAAAGTATTATTGGGTAATAATGGCAAAAATATTTTAATTAAAATTTCTAAGTATTGAAATTACTTTACTTTGCCCATTAAGGTCATTTCAATACTTAAAATTTTAATTAAAATATTTTTGCCATTATTACCCAATAATACTTTAATAAAATAAAATATATTAAAAAAATATTCTATTTAAACCTTATATACATTTTAAAATCAAGCAATACAGGATAATGTATGAAAAAGTACAATGTGCTGTTGAGACTTATGGTCAAACAGATGTATTGACATATTTGCGTGCTATTGCACATCTGTCATTTAGTTAACCATAAAACTGTTATTCCATTAACTATAATATTTGCATGACATAATTATTTTGATTTGATTTTATCATTTATATGTGGTCTTCGTTTGTGAATACTTTCTGTTTAATATTATATCTAGTAGGCCTGGCCCCAGCCTTTATGGGGACCAAAAATAAACAAATTCTTTGTTCTCATAATTAGTATATATATCAACTATGGTCAAACCCCCTGTGATCAAATCCCCGTTGTGGACAAACCACCTATGATCAAAGCACCTAGAACCAGCACATCTACCCCGGCATTTCGACCAATTGAATGAAAGTGAATGTTTCTAATTATTCTGAACCTTTTTCGAATGTCAAACATGAATTTTATATGATATTGTCCAAATTAACAAATCTTGAAAATTGATCCTTACTATCTTGTCCACGCTTTGTAATTTCATTTGGTTTGCTATTGAACCATCCTCTCTACTTTCCCCCATTAAATGTACTTCAATTGATTTTTCATTCCTTCGTGTATCAACCGATTGTGTTTTCAGTAACACTCACTCTGTAGGTATGAACGTGATTTCCTACAATCTCTAACGCAAACTACTTCGGTAGCAACCAATTTTTTACTATATACGGAGACTTAGCAACTCTTGAATGCATCATATTCGTTTTAGAAATGTCTACCTTAAAAATATCAACATTTCACCTCTTTATTGTTCGTCCTGCCCTTCCTTAGTCCCTTCAAATTTATCCAATCGTTGTCGCAGAAAAATGTATTCTTTTTCTGTTGACAATAAAAACGACTGTTTCATTTAAAGATAGATTAATGATCAATCGATTATATATATTTATCCTGGAAGAGGGCATCTACAGCTAGTTTTAACAATTGTGCTTCTTTGGTGTGGATGTAGTATTAATGTTGTTAAGATGTTTTATCCATGTAATATTTTTGTCAAACTTTGAGAAAAAAATTATTACAATGTAAAATGAGTCTTAGTTTGTGCGATTTTTTTATTTAAGTGAGACAAGCATGGTGTGTAACCTTTCAAATCCTTCGCCTACTAATAGGGGTATACGTACTACACTTTAGGAAACAGTGCATTATATGTTTGTATGAATGACCACTGACAACTGTAATTTTTTTTCAATGAAACAAATTATTTTTTTCAAATGATATTAACAATTTTTCTTGGAGTAATTAAAAACCAATTGTCGAAACTGGTTGTTAGGATTTCTGGCAATTTTAAAAATTTAATTTTTTAACATCTAAAATATTTAAACTCCAGTATCTATTTAAAATGCAGTTTGCAAAATTTAAATCTAAGTTAAAATAAAAGACAAGTGTTTTTAATAAAAATTTAATAAATAATTAAAATTAAGTTTTTTTAACAAAATCAAAAATTAATTACTAAAGCTAAGTTAAAATCAAGAATTAAATTTTAACGAAAGTTTTCAAAAATCAAGATTTATGTTACAAATAAATTAAAATGGATGAGTAAATTAAAATGCAAATAATGGAATAGTAAAATATTAAACAAATGAAAATTTTGTAAATCCTTTGAAAAAGTATTAATAAAAAAAATTTAAATTAAGATAAAATTGTAAAAAACACAATTTTCCAATTTTATTTAAAAACTTAAAATTCTTAATAAATAATTATTCACAAATTAAAATCGGTATGTGTTTATATTTATATTCAAAATGTTGATATCTGGTTTTTGCAAATTGAAAATATTGTTCTTCATAAATTTGTTTTAAAATTGTTATATTGATGTATAAATAAAAAAGTTGTATCACGAATTCTGATTTTAATCTCGAACACAATACGGGTAACAATATCAAAAAAATTCAGGTCGTAAACTCGGCAAGTCTGGTGCTAATTATACGAATTCAAAATAACATTTACTTAGAATTTTACCGCTGAATCATCGGTTATAAATACAATTTTAGAGTATCGAATATTGAGATTTGGACCAACTGCTTCAATTCATGAAGATCATTTGCAAAATCAATGCTGATTAACTCTTTCGACACTCTCGGTACATATATGTACCACTAAATTACACAGCTGACCTAGATGCCATCTAGAAAGTATTAAAGTAAAACTTCCATATTTATCATCATAGATAATTATATTTTATGTAAAAGGTAAATAAATTTGTACACTTTATGTTACAAATTATTGTTATGTCTGGTGATTTCTCTTCAATAAAATTGGTTCAAAATTATTTATACTCGAAATATATTTGTAGTTATTGTAATATAATAATTGATTAAGAATTCCTTCTGGTAATTACACTATGACTTCCTTATTTCAAATTGCAGACATTCCAGATAAATCACAAATGGAATTTTCATTATTCTTGCCTTGAAAATTATGACCCTGTTTTGATCGTGCATCTTAATTATTTTCTTCGTTGTTGTTACTTAGAATAGTGTAGATTTTGAAAGATAATGTCTAAATTTATTATAGGAAATAATTGTCATGAATTTATCTTAGTGATATCTTTGATAAATCAAGAGCGTCCACTGATGTTATCAGTTAACCATATGTCACTGTCAAGACACCCTAATGGGAAGGTATTGGCAGATGTAACATGTCAGTGCTTGTTGCATTCACTTGTTTATAGTTATAAATAATTATACAGACAGAACATGAAACATTTTGGGACTTTTTTGACCAAAGACCCACAGGTAAAAAAATTCACATTTTATTTAAACATGTCCTATTGTTTTAGAGCGTTTGAAGGTGACAAATGTTTATAAATATTTGTGAGATGCAGTGAGATTATATCTCCAAAATAAGGAAATTCTTATTTTAAACGATCATTAAAATCCCTAAAAAACAACACGAGATAAACAATAAACGACTCACTGAAGTTCATCATTCAAATAAGTCAGCAAATAAATTATGAATATTATTAATATGTTAAATAAAGCTCTTTTGAAAAGTGGTCAAAGTGTTTCAAAAAGTTTTCTTGCATCATGATCAGCAATTTAAATAAAATTAAAAAAATAATGAAAATATTGGGCGCAAATTGCGGTACAATAAAATATGCAAATCTTAATTGATTTAACACGTCACTCAATCATTAATTAACATTCGAAACCGCTTCAATTACTCTGAATATTCAACTACAATAATTTGTTATTATTAACCAATAATATTTTATTTTAATAAGTTTTATTTTTAACCTCAAATTATTATTTTAGAAAATAATCAATTGCTAATGATGGTGCCTGAAAACATGTACACATGTCCTGCGAAATGAATTTATAAAAATGCTTCAATAAAATTCATTTATAGGGAAGCCTGAATTTTTCTCTCCGTTTGATCTAATCTCGTCTCTTGTGATGATTGTTCGCAGATCTTCATGTTCTAAATCACTCAAGAATTTCACGCATTTCAGATTCTGTTTAAAGTCGTCTTTTTCTTTTTTAATTACTATTTCATTCGGATCGAATCCTCTCACCAAAACCGATATCGTCCAGTAGTGGTTTATCTGTGACTTGATCATATAATGACAATCATTCAGTCAATATAACGAAGATCTACATATCACTTCGTCCAGAAATTGAAATACATTTGATAAAAGCTTTATTGAGAAAAAACCTAAATATCAATCCAAAACTTTTACTCCTCAAAATTTTACTTTATGTAGTGATCCGATAATCAATATTGAAAAATGAACTTTAAAAAATTGATTTTTGTTTTATTGATGTAAATGTGTGAAAAATATTGTACACAATTTCGATTTTAATGAAGTAACAAATAAATTTTTGTCGAGCATGGATATATTTTTTTAATTTTAATTAATAAACAAATAACAACGCGCAAAAATCATGCGCCGTATCGGAGATCTCCGCGCTCCCACCGACCGCAACAGAGCCGGAAAGAAGGGTCGTGAAGCCGTCACCGACTTGGCGAGAATTCGAAGCGTATCGACGCTCCGACCGGTGGCAATCAGCTCAACCGGTTCATGGTGTCCACCAAACTGACCGCCATTTTTTAAACATTTATTTTCAAAGAAATCCAAGAATTTTAACAACCAAAATAATGACTCAGTTAATTATATTTTTAATGAAATCATAAAATTTTAACAGCAAAAATAATGACACTTCAATCAATTATGTACTCTCCTTCATTGTGCACTACTTCTTCTCATCTTAACACCAGTTTGTTGATTCCATTTCGCCAGAAATCCTTAGGTCGAGTGTCGAAGAAGTTGTTGAGCCAATTCTCAAGATGATCCTGATTTTCGAAGCTAAGACCCCTCATTTCATTTGAAAGGCAGCGAAGAGATGGTAATCCGTCGGGGCGAGGTCTGGGGAATAGGGAGGATGTTGAAGGACCACCCAACCGAGCTCTTGGAGTGCCATCTTAATAGTTTTTGCGGTATGTGGTCGAGCATTGTCACGGAGGAGGATCACCTGGCCTTGTCGATCCCGTCTATTTTGTTGAATTGTCTCATTGACTCGATGCAACTGGGCTTTTTAGAGATTCTTTTCTACTGTCATGTTCTTTCCAAGCATTTCCCAGTGGATTAGACCTTCCCAATCCCACCATACG
>MQRK01213769.1:94105-104113 GCA_001938485.1 Girardia tigrina | reverse complement strand
TTCGTAAGAGTAGCTTCTGCCATGTCTACCAGCAAAAATAAAATTATGTAATTATAACACACAAAAAGATATGGTGTCTATATTACGTGTTCTCAAATAGCTGCCGCACCCTGTACAGCTGCGTTTGGTAAACAAGTTGACTACTATCTTTTTCTACGACAATGTAAACTACACACTACACTTAAGACCGTGAACAAACTACAGGAAGTTGAGTTGGAACCTCCATCATCAGACTCCAACTAACTACTAACTCCAACTGACTACCATGTTTTCCTCAATTTGAAAAATACTTTTAATAGAAACTGTTCATAATTCAATACCGAAGATGCTATAGAAATGGCATTCTAAGAATTTATAGATTCTCGCCCACCAAATCTTTATTCAAATGGCCTCATCAAGCTGCAGCTCACATGGCAAAAGGGGTCACTAATATGGGTGTATACTTTGATGAATGACAAATATTTGTATTGGTAAATGATCAATAAACGTTTACTTAAATTATACAAATTTTATACTTGACGACCTAATATAATTTAGATAGATAAATATAAAAATTGAAATTCTAAGAAACAGTTAAACTGTTTAAGAATTTTATCAATTTTTTATCAAGAACAAATAAAGTTTAATAAATTAATTCAACACATAAATCATTTTTAAAATTGATGGGATAAATTAAATAGACAATAAGTTGACGACAATCTTGACTTCAGACGTCACTTTGGTGTGATTGAAATAACATTCTTTCAGGTGCGTTTTACAATTCGAAAAATGACTTTAAATTAGAATGATTAAATGAACCTAGGGCAATCAAAATAAAAAAAAAGAAAACATGTTTCAAAGGAATTGACTCTTCTGAAGCTGTTATAATTGAATAAAGAAAATAATGGAAATATAAACTATAAAACGAAATATTATTATTATTAGTTTATTTTAAAAGTAGTAATTACATAAATCGAATATTGAATTTTACAAAATATTTAAAATATTATTTTGAAATTCTTATGAAAAAATCACATTTATTGAACGAATATTTTTGTCTTCGAGAAGATCATTAGAAATTGTAATTGTAAATAATTTTTTTATAATGATAAGTGTATTTAACAATTTTTTTAAATCAAATAAATGAGATAAAGTATTAAATCTATCATTGTTTTACAAATAAGCAATTGGAAGTTCCTTTGTGTAGTAAAAAGAATAATTCGTCCATTGTACATTAATCATATGCAAGAAACTGTTCTTTATTTACTCTGATAGTACAACTATCTCGTTTTCTCTCTAGAAGAGAAGTTTCTTTTTGAACTGAAAATCATTAAATAGATCTTTCAATGTGTAGATGTACATTTTTATTTTCTTTCTGTTTAAATAAATTTGGATGGAACTATAAATAATAATCAAAAAAATCAATAAAAATATTGATCGACAAATTTGGATTTATTAGAAGAATAAGAAGTTTCCTAGAAATCATCATCACTTCACCGTTTCCTTAGCCAATTCCCTCAATTTCCAATCAGAAAAAGAAAGTTCCGAAGAACAACAACGAAATCCGAAAGAAATAATAATTAAACAATTCTGTTTTTCCAACAAAGACGAAAATTAAATAATAATTGTAAACTATAACTATTCCGTCCTTCCTCAATCAATCCCTTCAATTTACAACCAGCCAATAATAAAAAAATCAAATCTCTAATTGGAGACGTTAATAATCAAGATGATCTGAGAAAGGCAATAACCTAACAATTCAGTTCTAACGAAAAATAAAGCAAGTAACTTGTATTTCTTTAAAAAACTAAAATCTACCTGTTTCTGGTTGTTGTGATCGAGAAAAATTTCTTTTCTTCTTTAATATCTTTCCGTTATAGTTATGAATTATCAATACATTTGTTAAAGAAAGCACTTTCAATTATTATGAATTTTTGAGATTGTTTCCTTTACACAATGATCGATTTATCTTATAATATGCATCTTATTAGCTTAATAATTAAACCCTATACAGTTGATATTAATAAAGTTAGCGCTTTTTTAGTTTTTTTGGAGGCTGTTTTGATTAGATTCACGATTTTTGTCAACCTCAACGTTTTAAGCATTTTCACTATCACGTTTTATTATTGTGAGGAATATTTGGAATATTTGTTGTTTTGTGTCTGAATTTTGTATGTTGATTTGGGATTGTGTCTCTCCTACCCAGATGGATGATTAATATATTAATTCTTATAATTGAAAATCTGTAATGTTAAAATTTATTTCTAATTTAAAATAATTGTAAAATTTAAATAAGTTTATTAATTTTATTTAAAATTTTTAACTTGATAAATTGAATTAATATTTTTAAAATAATTAATATTCTTTTTTATTTTTAACCAATAAAATTTGAAGTAAATATTTTAACGGTTTATGAGATTAATGATTTAGGACTAGCAGTTGCTTTTAACATTTTTTACAAGTTATTAATTTTATTATAAAAGGAATTTCTATAGTTCTTATAAACATTTTTTATGCTCAGTAGGAGAAAATAAGTCAAAGTCAAGTATCCCACTGTTGAGACAATAATGTAAATTTGTTTATAATCAGAACCTCCATGTAGAATGTAATTCATGTATTTATTTGAGAACCACAAAAACTACTATTCGAAGCGATAAGAATAAAAAACATTATTTGAATTATTCTATGAGGTTTAGGTTTAATCTTTTCATGATTGTTTTATTTAAATTTTTTTGTACTTGTTTATCGTTCAATTATCAAAATATTTAAAATTTCAATTATTTTTTCATAAAATAAAGAGTTAATTTTCTGAATGAGTGATTTTATAATGCTCCCATTGGTATTAATCATTTGAGAAAACTAAATGAACTTTTCGATAAATAAAATACTTGTTATTGAAAATAATTATATAAATAATTATATTTTTAAACACAGAAATCTTGTTTGATAATGACTGTCAAGAGCATTTAGAACATTTTTTAATATCACATTTATTAGTCATCACAACTCTCGGAAGATCGTTCACAGTTTCATATCGCTCTAACTGATTTTATTTCTGTCTTTTTAATAATGATTATTCGACAAAAATTTTTAAATCTTGCTAAAATATATAATATATTTTATTCTATAAAAATATTTAATACAATTAATAATTTTAATCATTTCTTTACATCAACTCTAAATATTAAAATTATTTTATCAAATTTGTAAAAAATGAATATAAATTTAAATTTCATTAGTTTATTTTATATCTATTTAAATACTTTTCTTTATTTTTTTAACAATTATTAAATTTGATTTTAATTATTAATTTCAAAATTTTAATCTGATCCGATTATTATCGATTCGTTATGATTATTTTAATTATGTTCGAATAGTAAAAAATACCAATTTCCATGTGGGTGGCAGAATCACCATTCTAAATTCAATATATTCCTCACAATGTCTTTAATATACAAGAAATATAAAACAATATTTGTTTGCTATGAAATGCAATTTTAAAGGGCCTAGGTCACCATTGAGATAATAATACATATATTTTTAAGTTCATATTGAGCATTATTATTTTCATGTACAAACCACTATAAATGTATCTCTTCTTTTCGGCGTACTAATACTAAAACTTTGTCATATAGAAGGAGTGTTTGCTACTAAAATGAGCAAGGTAGTTTGGTACCAGCACAAAACTTCATGAACTATGTACAACTGTTTAGAATATGATAATCTTATAACATATTTCATGGCACTCTTGACCGAGCTTAAATTATAAATTGAAAATTGAAATTCTTGAATTTATAAGATCTTAAGGTTGCTCAGAAATAAAAATAAAAGTAAGTCTTAAATTTATATCTATTTGGAATATCCTTCTAGGAATTTTAATTGTAACTTTAACAATCTGTAGAATAAAAAAAATCTGTAGAACAAAATAAGAAAAATCTACCGCGGAAAATGATTTCTTTTATTTAGGATTTCTTTATTTTATAAACAAAAGATTAATTATCAGTTTTAATTATCCTGAATTACAATTTCATCATATATATATATATATAACTTTTTTGATGTATAAAAATATAACTCTAAAATATCACAATTCTTTTTAAGTTTATTTATCCTTTTTTGTAACGTTTTGTAAACAATATTTTCATTTATTAATCTACTAATTATTTTAATTATAAAAAGATTTTTTTTAAAAAATATTTATTTAATCGAATTAAAATTATTTACTTTCTCAAAAATTTTTTAATATCTAAATTTTTAAAGATTTAATAGTTTTTATCAAACAAAATTTTAACATATTAAATTTAAAATCTCCCTCCCAAGAATAAAGTACGATTTAACCATTAGCCTACAATTTTCTTTAAATTTAATTGTATATACTCGAGCGTTTACCGTTCAGTGGTTAAGTAATATTTTGTTGTTTTTATCTAATGTTCCTTGAATATTTTGATCTCTAGATTTATATTTCAAAAGTATTTTATCCACTCTTTCTTGTAAAATTAATAAAATAAACAGTTGATTAAATTATTTTGTTTGGGGATATGTGTAAGCATCTCAATATTTAGGAGGAGAGAGTGTAAAGCGATGTAATTTCAATCAGTGTTAATTGATAATTTTTAATTATCATGAGTTAAGCATTCGAATAGATATTCGTGGATCGCAAGACTAGTCAGTGGCTGGATGATAACGTTCGATCCGTGGAAATATATTGTCTTAAAAATATTTTGCGAAATTAATATTTTCAATATTTTATAATTTTTAATATTAAATATAATTAATTACTTTAGTCAATTTAATTTTCACATTTGTCTGATAGTAAGGACCGGCCATTATACTGTTATATGAAGGAATGTTTTCTGACAAACTGTCTGTAAGCATTAGCCTGAAACCGACAAAACCGCTATTTGGAATGATATAGTCAAACTCTTCGGGATCAAGAGTCCAAACTATTTTGGAAACTGAAATCTAAATTTATAAAGAAAACTAAAAATAAGAAAACTTTCAAACTTGAACTATTAATATGGAACTGATGGCAAACTCTCGAATTGTACCAGACGCTTTGAAAAACATTTTTTGGACAATTCTTTAAATTGATTTTACATCTGAAAATTAACATGATTTCAAAGAATATCTTAAGAAGGTTTAACATTTTTTTGTTTGATAATAATAAATAATAAAGTTATTAAAAATAAATTTTTGTTTTAATTAATAGACAAAATAAGATTTTATTTATCTTTTTACCAAAATAAATATAATCTATATATAAATAACTAAATTAGGAATAGTTAGAAAAGTAAATAGTTAAGATTAAATAAAGAAATATTTATTACAAAAGAATGATCAAGTTTAATTACAAGAAAATAAAGAAAAATAAAATTTAAAGGAAGAGTATATAAATAAAAGATTTTAAGTGAAAAACGCCCTTAATAATATGACGAAGATAAAAGTTTATATTAGACTTTTCCTGGGATGAACTTTTAAACTAATTGAAATCAGATTGATCGTTGATCAATCACAACCAAACTTCGAACGATCCCGATCTAAACAAGTCATATAAATTCGGATTAGATCAAGCGATTAGTTTTAGACAATCGGAATAAATCTGAACAAAATTAGATCTTGAACGAGTGAATTTAAATAAAAGGTTCGAACCATATAATTTATATATTTATTTAATATATTCTTGTATATATTTAAAATAAATTGAGTAAGAGAAGTCTCTTCTCACTTTATCTAAAATCTAAAAATAGTCCATAGAGTTAAGTTTTAAATCAAATTCTATATGTAAATATTGTTATAGAAATAATAAATAATTATAAAATACTTCTCAACTTTTTAATTTTCATTTATTAAAGTTCGATCACTCTAATACCCCAACATCATTTTGGTTGAAATTAAACTGCACATAAAGATGTAATTTTTTTATAAAATCAATTGAGCTTTTTTTATAAATATTTAAAACACCAGATAAACCCAACATTTTAATGATTATTTTTTTCAGTTTGACTTTTAATTAAAGTGAATTTAAAATTGAATTAAAAAACATAATTACATATTATTAGGTTGGAACGAGAAGCAAAAATGTTTAGAATAACTCTACTAGAAATTTCCACTGCGGTTGAAACTGTGGCGTTTCAGGTAAAATAATTTTGAAGGGCCTCTTTCATGTGTTAATCATTAATGAAGCAGCGTCCGCGAAGGAAATGCTTTTGTGACCGGAAAAGATAATAATCAGATTGGGCAACGTTTGGGCTATGTGGTGGTGCTTAAAAATATCTCAATTCAACTCTTCAAGTTTTTGTTGCGTCTGACGTTGTCTCCTTGAAAACAAACAAGAGCCCTGTTAAATTTCGTTTACCTTCGGAAACATGTTCTTTCAGTCGTAAAACATAGGCCTTTCCAGGCGTAAATGTTTTTTAGGCTCTTCCGTTACTATACGACAAAGTTTAAATTCATGGATAATCAAGTTGTGGATTCCTTCACACTTTTTTAACATTTTAACTTGTTCCTAATATTAAAAACGTTTTATAGAAAAGACTATACAAAGCGAATAGTATATCAAAATCCTGCTATGAATATATAACATATATAATCCATGTAATACAAAATTAAATTTCAACAATTTTTAAAAGTTGGGTACCTTTTCAGACTTCATCTTTAGATTTTAATATATTTTTAGATTAATTTAAGTAGTAAATATTCTGAGTGTTTAAATGTATTTAGAAACTAGTTAAATTAATTCTTTAAGCAGTTTTAGCCAAACATAAAGACTAAATAATTGATTAATAAAATTATTTTGATCAAAACGCGTTAGAATTCAAATTTTGTACTTATGAAGAAGTATTTTATGCTTCTATATTGAAATAAAACATTTATAAAATATAAAATAAATTATAAAACAAAACTTTCAATAATAAACAAGACCAAAAATACTCATTATCATTATTTTTTGCATTTAATTCTTTAGATTTTGTGAAAAGGTTTTCTTAAACCATTCGTAAAAATTTTTGATCCCCCAGTAAAATTAAGTTTTGATATAAAAATAACAAATAAATTTACGAAAAAATAAATGAACAATTTTTTTGAAATGTTTTATTTTTTTGATTTTTAGAAAAAAATCTTTAAATATACAAAAAACTTTTTTATAAATGATTTTTTATCAAAATTAAAAACTTTGGTTCTATAATAATTTTTTTATTGATACTTATTTACTTCTAATATTAATAATTGTCATTATTTTGGTTCATAATCAAAAAATAAGTACAATTTTAAAAAGATATATTTTTTTAATTATAATTATTTATTTTAGAAATTACTTATTTTAGAAATTCTTTATAAAAATTAATTGTTTCAAAAATTTTAAGAGTGAGCCTGTCCTTCACAAGTCAGAAGAGTGGAAACTGTATGAAGAGAAGTCATCTATGAAGATGCAAACGGGTACAAGTCATGGACGAGTGACGATTCTTTCTAATTTTCTAGGATCACAAATATGTTATTTTCATGAATTTCGCGACTAATGGAATCAACATCAATTCTGTCTTTTACAGTCAACTAATGGCAGGTTAAAAAAATATTCTAAAAAAATAAGTAAATGATACACATTATTTTAAAATACAAAATAAAACATCTTAAGCAGATTAATGTTAAAATAAATGTTAAAATAAAATGAAAATATTTTAAAATATACTAGAATAAAGATAATATATAATGAATCAAAATTAATGTTATTTATTTAAAACCTTTTTAAATTTCATTTTGCCTTTTTTAATATGTTTATTTAAACATTTTTCATAAAAATAATTTAATTAAATTCATTAAATTTTTAATCCCTTCAAATCAGAAGTCCTTGAAAATCTTAGTTATACAAAAAACTACTGATTTCGTATTGAAAGACGAATCTTGAAAAGATATTCATCTGTGGAAAAACAATATTTAAACCTCTTAAGTATTTATAAATTTTAATTAAATATAACAAATAAAACTATATATATATATATATTATAGATAAATATTGTTGCAATATAATTTTCTTAAAACGTATTTTCAAATATAATCATTGCACTTGATTTGATATTTGTAATCATCATTACCAAAAACTATAATTTGTTTGAAAATTATTAGAAAGAAGACAAAAAATGTAATTTTTAAGGAAATACTTAAAGAGAATGATAAAATACCTAGTTCTCAGTTTTCAAATATTCTTAGAGGATACTTGATGGATAATATGCATACAAACAAACAAGTAGGATATATCATTTCGGTACAGATGCAAGAATTATTAACACAAACATGTTTTAATATTTTTTTACAAAAACATATTCACGAGCACAAACAAATAATTATTTAAGAAATTATTCTGAAAGGTTTAATACGTTTGCAAAGATTATGTATAAAAATGTCAATGTGCTTTAATGATATTCAAAGTTCAAACTTTCCTTCCTTATCAATGAAAAATAGTTTGAAAATTTGGTACAATTGTCATCGTTATCAAAACTTACCCATTTTGCATTCACTAAAATAGAAAAAAGATAAAGTCGATCATTTATCGGTCTTAAATCCATGTCAGTTTTCTGGGTCAATAGCGGAACATAAAAAGTCATACAAAACAAAAGTGTAGTTAACAAGACACTAACAAAATCGTACAATTCGGCAAAAAAACAGCTCTCCCAGCCCAAGTCAGTCAAGCAAGCCACACCAGTAATTCAGATGTCAAGTACTCTGAAAACTTTCCACAAGAAGACAATCAATCAGTCATGGAAACTCCAATTACTTTAACGGTCGTGGAGGAAACAATGAGTACCGAAGGTACACATTTAGCTTTTAATATCGATTTTCTCTTTGCAAGTGGGGAGTTATAATGTCGATTCTGTGGCTATGTTAAGTTCTATGTTAACATCACTTCATGACTGGTCGTTTATTACAGGAATGCCAAAATTTGAGACCAAAACATATCGACCCCGTAGAAAATCCATTGGTGGGTTATAAGATTTTTAGAATTAAGAGGAACCTCTAAAAAGTATTTTGCTGAGAACCATTAAAATAGATGGGAGGTTCACATTTCCGATTGAATGTAAGTCAGAAATATTAACAAATGTACTTTACGGAAAGTTAATCGATCATATGTAAACAATTACAGTTTGATTTTTCTGTTGTAAAATATTGCAAAGGTTTTGGATGAATAAATATATTAATTAGCTTTAAACATATTCGAATTCATATAATTATCTTTCACACTTTAAAGACGTAAACCTCCGGCTATTATGCGTAAAATTCAAGAAAAAAAAACCAGAAAAGGATATTCAATTTAATGCAGCATTTCATGAGCTCTCAACAGATTATATTGTTAAAGAGTTAAAGGTTTGGAACCACTGAAAGAAATATTTTATGATTGTCACCGAAGAGACAAGAATAAATAAATATCTTTGTACCTGAATCGCTGAACATAATCAATTGAATATAAATAGTTCGATTTTAGCTCTTATTGAAATATGTCAATATTGACAAAATGAAGTTTGTTGGGAGCGTTGCTGAGTTCATAAAATTTTTGAATTTACAATCTGATCGAATTAATAATTAAACAATTGCATTCCGTAAAATAGTGTTGTAGATGTGTTAAAATAAGAGTTTTCGAATTTAATGTAAAAATTAATTTATGTAAGAAATAAAATAAAATTTACGATGGGTTTATTAAGCGATGTATTCAACGATTTATTATTAAGTAAAAAAGTTAATTTCAATTTTGATGAAAATGTTTAATTGAAATAAAATCAAAAGGAATATAAAGTTTAATATTTTATTTGTGAAATAAAAACAAACTAAACTATTTTTGTAACTTTCATTTTATTCAATTAAATCGATGTAAATTAAAATGTGATTTTAATTGTATTTTTGGATAACGTAATTATTATTGGAAATATTAGGTTGGTCGAAAAATAATGGCGGTTTTTGAGCTTTATATTTGTTTATCTACTTTGATATGTATATAAGTTTAAATGCATTAGTGTTAGATATTATTTGAAATCTTATGCCTAG
>MQRK01213769.1:80578-94050 GCA_001938485.1 Girardia tigrina | reverse complement strand
GGTGCTAAATTAATAATGGAAAAAATTAAAATTCGAGCAATTTTCTTGTACGAATTTAAACTGGGTCGTAAAGCAGCAGAAACGGCTCGCAATATCAATAAAGCGTTTGTCAAGGGAACTGCTTCTGAGCGCACAGTGCAACGATGGTTCTGAAAATTTTCTGATGGAGATGAAAACCTTGAAAATGAAGAAGGTCGTGGTCGTCCAGTTACTGTGAACAACGACAATTTGAGGACAATGATGGAAACAGATCCCCATACAACAATCAGAGAACTTGCAGATGGGTTGGGCATTAGTCATTCAACAGTCGTGGATCATTTAAAACAACTTGGAAAAATCAAGAAACTTGATAAATGGGTTCCACATGATTTGAATGGAAATCAAAAGAGCCGACGCTATGAAATTTGTTCTGCCAATCATCTTCGCAATAAAAACGATCCATTTTTTGATTGTATTGTTACACGTGATGAGAAATGGATCCTGTATGATAACCGACGTCGATCTGCACAGTGGTTGGACAAAGATGAAGTACCGAAACACTTTCAAAAACCGAAACTAACACCCCCTAAGGTTACGGTGACAGTTTGGTGGTGTGATGCTGGAATCATCCACTATAATTTCTTGAATCCAGGTGAAACAATCACAGCGGAGAGGTACTGACATGAAATTGATGAAATGCATAAAAAATTGAAAACCCTTTGTCCGGGAATGGTCAATCAAAAAAGTCCCATTCTTCTTCATGATAACGCTAGACCTCATATTTCAAAAGTGACTCTTCAAAAGTTTAATGAGTTGGGCTATGAAACCCTGCTTCATCCACCATATTCACCATACCTCTCGCCAACGGGCTTCTACTTTTTCAGGCATTTGTAAAACTTCCTACGTGAAAAAATTTTCAAAAACCAAAATGATGCTCAAAATGCCTTCCAAGAATTCGTCGCTTCAAGAACCGATGCATTTTATGCTGATGGAATAAAACAACTTGTTTCTCGTTNGCAAAAATGTATTGATGCCAACGGTTCATACTTTGATTAATAAACTTTTGTTTCTGTGAATTTGCACGTCTTTGAAGTTTGTGTCCCAAAACCGCCATTAATTTTCGACCAACCTAATATTAATTTTATTTTATGTAAAAAAGGGTAAATTTAAAAATGAAAAGTGCGATTTAATTATGCTTTCAAAACATTATTCCATTAAATCTAAAAGAAATTTTTAAACTATTACGAAAACGAAATGAAAATTCTATTTAAAAAATGGAGAAATATAATTGAGAAACAGTTAAATTTAAATGTACAATAAAATTGAAATTTAATAAAAGATGCAACAAAATCTTTGTGACAAAATTTTGGTAAATTCACCTTATAATTTAAAAAAAGCATAAAATTTTAATTCGTACTAGATAAAATGACCCTGTCTATATTTATATATATTTTTATTTATAAAGGTTTGTGTAAAACGAAAGTGCAAAAGTTCCTCGGAAATATTTGTTTAAAAAACTTAAATTGTTATAGAAATAAAGTTTTACGTTAATGACAACTTCTTTTGACCAAGAACCCTATAATGGTATTAGGTTGATTCAAAAGAAATATCATTTTTTACCCGTCAACTTTAAATGAACATAACTTTCTTTAGAATTAACTTTATTTTTCACGAAGGAACTGGCTACAATGTCTGAAAAGGTGATAGTCTGTAGGAGAAAGGTCTGGTGAGTATGGTGGATGAGGCAGTGTCATATATCAGTTCGTTCAACTTCAGCATGGTCTTTCTTGCAACATGTGGACAAGCGTTGTCATGCAGAAGAATTGGCCCCTTTCTATTGAGTAATGCCGGCCATTTTTTTGTAGTTCTTAGTGAATTTTACCAATTTGCATACAATACTTTTCCACTTTTTTTTTGCTTTGTTTATGGATTAAACCGTGTGCGGACCACCAAACAGATACCATGAATTTTTTTGGTGTAATTTTTGCTTGGCGAAAGGCTTTGGAGCCTCACTAAAATCAAACCACTGAGCGTAACGTCGCCGGTTGTCATATATGATCCATTTCTCATCGCACGTTACAATTCGATCCAGAAACGGGTCGCTTTGATTACGCAAAAGCAGAGAAGAACACACATTAAAACGATGATTTTTTTGATTTTCGTTTAATTCTTGCGGAACCCACTTGTCTCGCTTTTTCACTTTCCCTATTTTTTCAGATGACTAACAACTGTTGATTGATGAACGTTGAGTTCTTGAGCGAATTCCCGTAAATTTTTAAGTGGGTCGACATTGATTAACTTCTTCAAATGGTCGTCGTACACTTGTAATGGTCGACTACCATGTTCTTCATCTTTAGGCTCTCGTTGCCACTACGAAACTTAGAAAACCAACGTTGTACTGCGCGTAAATTAGTGGTATGTTGGCCAAATACATTGTTAATATTCCGAGCCGTTTCTGACGGTTTTCGACCTAGTTTGAAATCATGGAATAAAATTGTTCTCATTTCCCTCTTTTCTAACAATTCTAAAATAAAATAAATATACCTTGAATTAACAAAAATAATGTCATACTTGGTATCAAATATAGAGTAAAGTTTAAGCTTTAAAGTAAATTTAAATATGAATATATTTATAAATGATTTTCTAAATATTTCAAACAATGAATATTAAATACATTAAAAACGACATTTCTTTTACATCAACCTAATAACAAAAAAATGTTAGTTATTTTAAATACCTTTGATACAAATTTTAAAATAAATTTTACTGAAGCACTTATAATGAAATATCCTAAATCAGTCTCGAAATTACATTTTTTTATTATCTTATTTTATGAAATATAATGCAAAATATTTGGATCATTATAAAAATAAAAATATTTATTTTAAAAATTAATATTGTTTTAATAATTCTTTTATTAAGTAATTTACAAAACTAATATTTCTAACTAATATAATATGTCCAAAGATTATGAGAAATATTATAATAATTAATAAAAAAATATAATTATTTAAAGATAATTATTCTTCGTATTTATAAATATAAATTATTACTGAATATTTTACATTATATTCTTTTTTTTGAAATAAACAATTTGCGAAGGACTTCGTTTGATGCAATATGAAAAACATCAAAGGGTCGTAAATAGAAATCTATTTTAATACTAATTTATATTTTTTTAAAAAATATTTTATAGATTATATTTTGTCTTTTTAATTAAGTAATCTAAAATCTTTTTTCTGCGGTCAAATAAAAGAAAAAAAACGTAGTGTTATTTATCGACATCACTTTTCGCAACTTCATTTCAACAACAAATGATGAAGATTTAATTATTACGAAATTTAATAAATTAATTCCCTTTTTATCTTAAAATTGACTGACTTTTTTCAATCTTCCTCAAAGACATTAAACCTTTTTTGTTTTGTATTAAAATTGTTTTACTTGCATTTTATTTTTAAATAAAATAGCTTCCCTCTTGAAGGACTCATCCGAAGAATAACAGCAATAAAAACTGATGAATAAAATAAATCACTTCTAATGTTAAGTACTAAATCGAGACAATTGTAAAGACTTGTGTTGATAAAATGTCTTCCCATTTCACATATTAAATATGTAACATTCACATAAAAGAAATAAAATATAAAAAAATTGTCAAGAAAAATATAAATAATATTTATAGGCGTTCTTAAAGAAAGTTGGTTTTATTTCATATAATTATTTTATTTTGGAAAAATGACAGATTATTTTAAAGGAAAATATCTCAATATTAATTATTTGTCATTTGCTTTTTATTTTTCTCTTTACAAAATTGCTGTGAATAATGACGAAAAGATTTTCTCTTGAAATAAAATCAGTTGAGTCGTTCCCATAATTTTCTGACGGCCATTAAACTGAACAAGTAAATATAACATAATTTTTGTGTTTCTTATTCTTATGAGTTTTGGATAAGGTTTTTGTATAAAGAATTATTTTAAAACATTAACATTTAGTCTTCTAAATACACAAAAAATATAATAATCTTTTGTGTGTAGATATTATGGATAAGACAGTTAATATATAACATTTTATTGCAATAAATTTTAAATTATCATAGAATAAAAACTTAAAATATAATTATTTATAGAAATATAAATATATTAAATCTTTAATGTGATAGATCAAAAGTAATAAATTTGACAAGCTTGTCAGTAGCCGCGGAACAATCTCAAACTAGTTGTATGGTTAAAACTTGTATGATTTTAAAATATTTTTCTATATATATTTTTGATATTAATTAACCTTTCTATTAACCTTATATATATATATATATATATATATATATATACCGTGCGATTCATAAGTCGTCGTCTCAAGAAATGGAACTATACTGCAATGTAATGTAAAACTTTTTGAATATGATATAAATGTATTACGACATGGTTTTTTACACCGTACAACTTGAAGACATGAAAAGAAAAAGGTTTTACAATAATTGTTCAAAATGTTCATCATTTTTCTGCAAACACAGATTGCATCGCTCCACAAAATTCGTGTAGCATTTTCGAATGATGCGGTGATCCATGTCTGACTCGACCTTTTCTCTTATAAAGCAAAGAAAAGCTATGGTTTTCGGCAGACTTTCATATGCAATTATATTCCTTTGATTGTTTACGGCCTATTGATTGATTATCCGGTTATTCAGTATCTATGAAATTGATATTTTAAGTGTCTAATATTAGTTTGTGTACTTTCACTTTTATACAAATGCGCAAACTGCCAGTACAATTGCTGAAGCAAGTGGAAATGTCGAATTTTCTATTAAAGATAATGTTTTCATCACTAGTTATGCAATCGTTTATGAAAGCTGCATAAAAGCGTGTCGAATTTTTAAAGAGCGTTTCAAACGTGAACTGTCACCGAGAACTATCAGCATTGGAAGAAGAAATTCGAAGAAACGGGGAATTTGACAACAAAACCGCGATCAGGAAGACCATCTGATGAACACATGAAGGAAAGTGTTGTTTAGTATGTGAAAGAAAACGATACTGCAAATCAACGACGGGTTGCATGTGTCCTTGGTACTTCGCAGAGTTCGGTTCATCGTTACCTCAAGCAAGAAAAGGTAAAGCCTTTCAAGTTTTCTTTTCAAAAAGAGTTAACGGAAGATGACCCAGATCGAATAATTGAATTTAGTTCTTGGATGATCAACGAAAATGTCACCAATTTTTGCAAAAGAATTATTTTTTCTGATGAGGCATCGTTTTACCTTAATGGTCATGTGCGAAAGCATAATCAAGAGCATAATCAAGAAAGCATAATCAGCATTTCAAGAGTGCTGTCAGACATCGATCACTGCATCATTTGAAAATGCTACACGAATTTTGTGGAGCGATGTAATCTGTGTTTGCAGAAAAATGGTGAACATTTTGAAGAATTATTATAAAACCTTTTTCTTTTCATGTCTTTAAGTTGTACTGCGTAAAAAACCATGTCGTAATACATTTATATCATATTCAAAAAGTTTTACATTACATCGCAGTATAGTTCCATATCTTGAGACGACGACTTATGAATCGCACGGTGTATATATATACATATAGGAGTAGGAGAAAATATTTTAACCACCAGGAAAAATCAACTTAATAATTTTAAAATGGGGTACGTTTACGTTTTAGGGCAAGTTAAGCCTCAAATATCCGATGTATTGATTAAAAAAATGTAAATAGTTTACAAAGGGATTTTAACTCATTCTTCAATTAAAACATCCTTCATTGTTTTAAAGTCAATGAAATCGGAAATTTATTTATGTCTTGAATCTCTAAAATGAACCATAATTGATCACTAATTTTGCAGTCTTGGGAGTGTGGTTTAATTTTTCCATAAGGATTAATCATTACCCTGTATATTTCCAACCAAAAGCTCCACACATTATCATAGAAAGAAAATTAAAATTATTCAACGTGCCCACAAATATAAAATTGAAACTGGTAATAAGTGAGCTCATCTATAATATCATGTTCTACTTAATTATCTTTTAGAATTCACAACAAATATAAAATTACATTCATCAATGTATATAAACTAGACATGTTAAAAGAAATCACAAATCGACATTCACTTTGAGCAATGTAAGTAGAAATAAAATCAACAAATTCAAAACTATAAAGATGCCTAAATTCAGATGGTAACAATAGCTTTAATTTAGTATTTATATATTTAGCTCCCATTTTCTTGAGAATTATAAATGTTGAACATAGGTATAAAATAACCGATTTATCAAACTGAGGTGAATGATAAAACCGTTATTTTAGTGTTTAAGTAGGGTACTAAGCTAACCAAAACGTTTGTTTTTGGGAATTTAGTAGTAAATCAATAGTGAATGTTGCATTAATCGTATTTAGGACAAACAATCACTAACAATGATTACTAAGGTAATTACAGCAATTGAAATGAATAAGTAATAATGTTACTTCTCGACAAAAATAACGGATGCACCGAATGATGATTATCAGGATAAATTTCACTACAAATTAGCACCAGGAAAGGTGTTTATACAATAGGAAAATAATGTGAAAGTGATATTAAAATTGATTATTTCTCTGTGAGCATTTCTCAAGTTATTGGGATACCCAATTCAACACAACATTGTCCTAGAACCAATGTTTAAAGGGCAGTCTCAATTAGCTCATAGAAAATTTATGATTTCATGGAATCTGTCTAAACCCTTATGTGGTTCTTATATCTTCAAATATTAGTCGTACTTTAAATTTAAAATTCATGAAATTTAGTATTAATCTAATTTTTATCAGTTTTATTATTATTATTTATTCATATATTTTATTAAAATAGCATATGGTAATATCGATCAATCCCTTTTATTAACTGAGAGGATATAGGACAAAAAGCCCATACCCTTCTTCTATCCAATTAATTATTCGATCACAAAGCAATCATCTCATTCACTATTTTGTCGTATGATACTCTGGAAATCCTGAAACTATTTATTTTTGTTTAATACTCTCACAGTTCATTGACTTTATCATAGCCATGTAATTGAATCATTTATTCAGCTGCATCAGGAAAGTAAACGTAAAAAAGATTATTATTATATTAACTTAACCTCTTCTCTCCCTCATCTTTTATTGTGATTTTCCCTTTCCACTTGCAACTCTGTATAAATTTATTGTTTATTGTTATTTATCTTAGTTTTTAAAATGACATTATTATGAGTATTTATCTTTTCATTTATTTTCCCAAACTTATTATTCATAAAGAGTAAAGTGATCTTTCCATTACTATTCAGACATATGATGATTTTATGATTACATAGAAATAGGCTGCCCCAAAATGTTACATTAAAAAGAAATCTTAAGTATATCGACTATATACTGTTGTTAAAGTAATCGCAAAACAAAAATCTTTGTCAATATTTGATAGGACCCTGTTTGACTTCAATGAAAGCAAGCCAATCTACAGATTAGTCAGGTAATAAGTGATGTATATGCCTAAATATAGTTCAAAATATTCCACAAACTGATCAGTATATCTTTCTTAATCAATGTAGCTTAAATTTGAACTTTTACTTTAAAAATTCCTAACAGATTCTCAATTGAACTTATGCCTTAAGAATATAAAACCCACTTTATGACTTTAAAAGACCTAGTCTTCCTGAAATTTGTGACAATCTTTGATTTGTAGTCTGTATTGTTTTCATTTTGATGTATTTGAGGCTCAACTCTTTGCAATTTCTCGTATTTTGGATGGATGTACTACTCGAAAATTATTAAGTACCTTGTTAAGTTTTCATCCACTGGATCCTAGCCAAGGGGGACTAAAAAATAACTCCACATCATTCCACTTAGCAGGAATGGACAATCGTGTGATATGTAAACACCACAAATGTTTTTCTAGCTAATGCGGAAAAAAACATGGCCCAAAAATAGAGTTACATTAAAGGAAACCTCACCATGATCTCAAAAGTGTTTGAAATATACATCATGTAAATTATTTGGGTTTTCCTTGCAATTAAAAATAAAACCTTCATCATTTCATTAAGCAAAAAAATAAAGACCACGGCAAGTACATTTCTATTTGTATATCTATCAAACATGTGGATTTTGTGGGGTGTTAAACAATTCTTCTACAATGAACATGTTTCAGACGTACTGTCAAAAATCACAAGAGCAAATATACATCGCTTGCTGATACATCTTAGGACCTTGAAAAGATGTACTTGAAAACATTAGAACGTCCCTTTTAGTTATTGATAGTATCACTGTTCAAATTTTCCTCTAAAGAGAAGGTTTTCGAGAGAAAAATTCTTTATATTTCTTTAAAATGTTGCACAATGTTGCAAAGTAACGTTTTATTCATTGTTTTTATCTCCTTACAAGAATAGTTTGTAGCCCAGCTCGTGAATTCAGCATAACATATAACGGTAAATTACAATTTAATAAGTAATTTAACCATAACAGTTGATCCTTCAAAATGTATTTTCTTAAATATTTTTGCTTATATATTTTAAAATATATGGATTTAATTTTTTAATAAATGGTAAACTACTTACTCTTTTAACATATCTTGTATGCTGTGGGAACTCTCAGTCAATAATCTTTTACTTGTCATGGATTTTTTAATAACCTTTTGAATACCTTTTTGGTATCCTGACTGGCTGGCGATTGAATCGCTAATGATATCGTAAATTTTGCTTCCATTCGTCATTAAAAATACTCGCGTTCCTCTAAAAAAATATAATATTCATTTAAAAAAAACAAAACAAAAAGTAAATAAATATTAATTTAATTTTTTTTTAATAATATTTTTGACTTTTTTGATTTTGGACCTTATTGAAAAATAATTAGATAAAAATTTAAGCATTTATTTAGTTTTTGAGAACCACTTTTTGAAAGAATTTTTTGCTAACATATTTAAAAAAAATTTGGTTTTTATTAATAGCGCACGGAATTTAATGACCTTAAAAATCAAAAAAATGACTATTTTATTTCCTCTCTTTCCGGGTGAGTTATTATTTTGTTCTCCTCCTCTGCCAATAGAGTCGCAACCGTCACAAATCCGCCGCAGTAATAATAATAATAATAATAATAATAATAATAATAATCATTGATAACAGAGTGGGTAGCGCAGTGGTGTGACTACGGCGGATTGGTGACGGTGGCGACTCTATTGGCAGAGGGGAACAAAATAATACCTCACCCAGAAAGAAAGGAAATAAAATAGTCATTTTTTGATTTTTAAGGTCATTAAATGCCGTACCCTATTTATCAATATCCAAATAAAATATTTTATTTTAAAAATAAATCAGTTTAATTTGCAAAAAATATTATTTATATTATTTAAATTTGTTGAAATTTTTTATTTTTAAAACAATATTTTTAAAATATTCTTATAATTTTATTCTTATTGTTATTTTCTAAAAAGAAATTTTATTTTCAATGCAGTCATAATTTATAACAAAAATATTAAAAAAACCATTTTCCTATTGTTTTAATTGAGAAAGAAACATTTATTTCAATCTATTAATTTTTGAAAAAATATTATGAAACATTGAATAAATGAAATAAATAATATTAATAATATAAAAAGAAATTTGTTCTTTTTTATTTTCCAAATATTTGTTATGCTTTTAAGTTAAATTAATATTATTAGAAAAGCCAACATAATGTGTATTCCTTAATGACCCTTATGGGAGATTAGAAAAACTTCTAATTGCATTGAAAATATTTGAAATATTTGTTCTTGTGATGAAAATTATTATTATTTTTCTTTTTCACATCAATAATGCCCATACAATCTGGCTAAAAATGAATTTTTATTTACTTAGAAATTATTATATTTTTGATCAAGCGCTTTAATGAATAAACCTTAAAACAAAAAAATTGAATATATATATATATATATATATATATATATATATATATAAATATATAATCTTTTTTACGCTAATTCACTTTGACGCGACTTGATATTGCGGCACGAATTCTTTTTTAATGCGATTTTTTTCACTTTTATTTCGTTTTCAGTATAAAAAATTATAAATCAGCTTATATAGACAAACAGTGAATATGTCATCGATGGATTGTTATGTCATCTAAACACGCTCAAATTGGTTTTTTAAAGACCCGTTTGCACATTAATCTTAGGTTCTAAAGATCTGATATAAAGTGCTTCACAGGCCACCCTCTCCCAATAGTTCTTAAACCAAGAACACAGAATTTTAAAATTATTTATGTTTATGTTTTCGTCATGAATTACAACCCTTTCTGTACTCTGCAATATTACTTCCACCTACATTACGACCGTATTCTTGGATTCTCATATAGAGATGGCGGGACGTCTCTCATATGTATGTGGCATTACACCCATTATATGCAAATTTATATACGAGATCCTTCATAAAGATTTATTGTGATGAAAATTGTATAAACAACGGAGTATTACAGAATATATTGTTCAAAATAAGAGACCATTAGTGCATCAACCAACAAAAGATAATACAAACTGTGACACATCTGCTAGCGATATTGATAATGGCGTAAGAAGCAAGCACTGAAAATGATTTCTAGTTCGGATGAAAGTATTTATTTTTAAAGTTTTCATTTTCGTTATAAATCAAAATATGTACACCAGAATTTGCGTCTTCTTTATGCAGATATTCGTTTTTAAGCGAATAATCACAAACATTGGAACAAAATTGAGATTTTAATGTAAATTGTATCTCTTTTACGCGATGACTTTCAGGAACCGATAATCGCGTAAAAAAGTATATCTTTTATATGTATATATATATATATATATATATATATATATATATATATATATATATATGTATATATCGTTGTTTTACTTATTTGATCCACAGGGAGATCCAGCTTACGCGAAAATCACCTGTAGAAAAAGAGATGCAAGAAAAAGAATATCAATATCAATAGAAATATAAATAGCAATAACTATAACAATATCGATTGATCGAATTTGGTATAGTTATTTAAAATGAAATTTTAATTTTAAATTAAGAATATTTAAGTCAGCGAGAGCTATTTGCTCAAAAATATTGTATTCGTATTTATACATTTGTGAACTTGTTTGGACATTAATGGATGGATTAGGCGATTTAATCAATAATACCTCACAAGTAACTCTTTCCCAATAATTTTTAAAATAACTGCACAATATTTTAAAATTAGTTGTTTTCACCTCCGATTTACAACCCTTCATATATCCAGCAATATTACTCCCATTACCCAATCGTCCATGCTCCTGAATCCGTTTACAGAGATGACGAGACGTCTCTCAAACGCATGTGGCGTTGCACCCATTACACCAAAATTCATAAACTAGATTGGAACATAAACTCAAAGGAGTACGAGATTTATTGCTGAACATACTTTGAATTTTGTAAGATTTAGAAATGATTTTTAAATTCAAATTTTTATTATCGATTGATTTTAAAATAGATGATTTCAAGTTTTAGTAACCTTCTGAATAAGGAACGATTAGCGTATATCCAATATTAGAATTTCAAGTAAATGATTTATCGGATTTTAATTCGTCTTTACCCTCATGTTCTTTATTCATTAATTTATCTATCATCTCATTAGTTAGTTTCTCCAAAAAGGATTTAGAATAGCCATTTTTCTGCAATATTTCTGTAAGTTTGTCTATGCTCACATCTGCTTTTTCATATGCTGATGACAGAGACCAACATCTAAATAACAAACCTTTTATCATACTTCTATTATACTTAGGTTCACAGAAGCTTTTAGTAGTAGTATATAACCCTGTATCTGTTTTCTTTCTATAAATCTCTTTCATTAATTTTATTTACAATTTTTAAATGAATAAATTACATTTAAATTTTTGAATAATTAATAATCATTTTAATTTTAAACCAATAAAATTTTAAGTAAATATTTTAACAAATTATTTAATTCTCCGTTTGCTAAAATAATAAGATTAAAGTGATTAATTAATTAGACGGATGCAATCTTACGAAAGCTTTAAAAAAGAGTCAAACTTGTTGTAACAATACAAATGTTAATAGTCATATTGGTGTTCATAGTACAAAATACTTTAATATCGTTATAATTGGTATTTTATCGGTATTTCTATGAAAAATTTTAGGATTGCAAAATTAAGGTACACATTCTAAGTTGGCTTTCAGTATCTCATACGCATGTCATTGTGATCTCGTAATACCACAAATTGATTACATTTATATATATATATGTTTTAAGGGTTTTTAAAAGTAAAAAATAATATAATCATATGAAATGAAGATATAAATCGAAATATTCTTCAACAATGGCTCAACTAAATTGAATACCTTAAAAAACGTATAGTGAACTGCAGAAGACGAAGATTTTATATCCCAAATCTTAACTTCTGTTTCTATTTCTTATCTTCTTAATGTTTTTATTTTTATCTTGTGTTATTCATAATCATTTATTATACTTCTATTTTACAAGATTTTTTTTCGTTATTATTTCAAATTTATTTACTTTGTCAATATAATCCTGACTTTAATCACGGGTACTTAATTAGGGAAAATCATTCTTTAATTCATCATAATCATTTAAAGTAATTATTCGAGCAGAAAAAAATTTCAGCAGACAATTTGAATTACAATTAACTTCTACCTATTCAAAGAAAAATATTAAAATAATTTTGTCAGTATTTTTCCTCTTAAGAGAAAGTTAAAAACAGAAAATACTTTAATTTAAGTCATTTATTTTCCGAATTTCCATTAAAAGCATGGGGACATTTATTTTTCCAATTTTTATCTTATGTAAATATATATATATATATATATATATATTTATATATGTATATTGAAAATATAATTTGATTAAAGCTTTTTTTATATAATTATTGGACATGTTTCGATGTTTATATACCTCATCATCTACAATTTTCGGATATTTTAGTATATGAATATTGAATTGTCACTGGTGTCAAAACTCGTTCATGGGAGATACAAATCGTCATCTCAAAACCCGGATTAGCGAGCACTCGCAAATGAGTCGATCGAGTAAGGTTCTTGATCATTGGTTATGTTGTAAGGATAGAACCTCATCCATTTCAAAAGATGAGATTTCTTTTCTACAAAAGGGATTTGATTCACATTTCGAACGACAGTTTTGTGAATCTCTACTAATAAGACACTACAGCCCATCAATTAACATTCAGAATTGGCAAAATAAGGTTATTTCAATACTTAAAAGTTTTAATTAAAATATTTTTGGCAATAATGCTTTAATAAAAATAATATTTAATTCTCTATGTACCTTTTAAAGTTTATATATCTATTAAAATTGTATTAAAACAATTCAATATTCATACACTAAAATATCCAAAAATTGCTGATGATGATGTATGTAAACATCGAAACATGTCCAATATTTATTTAAAAAAAAGCTTCAATCAAATTATATTTTCAAAATATTAAACTTGCGGTCACAAGACTCAATAATATATACATATATATATATATATAT
>MQRK01213769.1:70007-80528 GCA_001938485.1 Girardia tigrina | reverse complement strand
ATATATATATATATATATATATATATATATATATATATATATATATATATATTTAAAATGTGGTAATCAAAATAAAATAATAAATTTATCAATTTTTTTGAGGAATCACAAAAAATATATTTATTGATTGATTGCGGGACTGAATAAAATTTTAGAAATATTTGGGTAAAATAAAAAAAATAATTTTTTTTATTAACTTTCACAAGAAAAATAAAATTTCTAAAATACAAATTATAATTCAATAAATTTCTGAGAAATATTTCAAATTGTTTAATTTTGGATTTAAAATGTGTTTCTCCCACCTAGATGAAAAATTGATGTGTATGATGTTCATAGACAGTAAATGTTTAAGCATGATTTACATTATTAAAAGAAGAACACAAGGATGCCATTTAAAGACAAAAATTTAAATTTCATTCGCCATTAATTTCCACGGTATTGCCATCATCGTTAGGTCATAAAGAAATTATGTACTTAAATACTACTTATATAGCTTTGATTATATAATCGACGAATAATTACGACATTTTAGCACACTAAATAAGGTGGTCGTTGGACTCATATATATATATATATATATATATATATATATTAATTTATGTGTTCCTCAGGTCTCCCAGAAGATCGGATGGTAGTATTTCAGTGGCAATGGTGGAATCGAAGTACAAGCATTTCGAGTTCGTGCAGCAATCATCAAAATTATAGAGATTGTCATCAACGATTAAATGTTAATTTGAATTGTCTTTGGGTAAGGAGAGAGATGCTTTTTAAATAAAAATAGTGTTAAAAATATTATGATTATTATTAGATTCGTAATTAAAATTGGAAGTCATAATTTTGTAAAATTTATTTCTACTACAATTTACATTATTGAAACAAATTTATGAGGAACAATATTTTAATTACATAATCCAGATCTCAAAATTCTAAATATAAATAATAATATCGATGTATATATATATATATGTTATTTTCTTCAATTTTGCATAAATCTTATTTTGTTTCTGTTTTTTTAATTTTTTTTACAATGTTTATAAATTTAGATCTTTAGAAATATTTTATTGGACATATCCTGTAAAAAATTAAATTCCTAAATAATTTTCTTTGATTTTAAATCATTCCATCTTAAATTATTTTTTTTAATAAAATTTTCCGTGTACGTTAAACATTATAATTTTATTTTAAATAGTGTTACAAAATATATCAAAATCTTCTTTACACTATTTTTTAACTTCGAAGATGATATTTTAATTGTGAACTTTTAAAACTTAATTTTTATAAAAATTTGTCCCAATTTAATTAAAATATTATCATTACTCTAAAATTTTTACAAAACTTATTTCATTTTAATTAGTAATATACTATCTGTGAAATATAATTTTTACAAAAAATATTTCAATTTAATTGGTAGAAATGTTACCTATAAAATATATTTTATAAAATCTTATTTATTTTAATTAGTAAAAAATATTATCTATAAACTTAAATTTTTTATTTAAAAGATTATTTTATTTTAATTAGTCGAACATTATTTTTAATTTATCTAAAATATAAATATGATTTTTGAAATATAACAAAAATTTAAAGTTCACCAAAAATAACCCCAACAATTATTATTATTATATATATTATAAAGAACCCTTATGATCGAAAGATCTTATATCTAGTGCTATTATATTCAATTGATTATTAAACTCAGCCCACAGAATTTCAAAATCGTTTATGTTGCTATTTGCATTCGAAATGCAAAATTCCACCCGCATTACGACCCTGTTCTTGGATTTTCCTACAGTGATGACAGGAAGACTCTCGAATGTATGTAAAATTGCTCTGACTACATATAAATTGATATACAAAACCCGAACACTGTCCAAATTTAGTTTGAAAATTATCACAAAATAAATTTATGATTTTATATGTTTGCGATAAAATTCGAAATTAAAAGAATTATTTACATATTAAAATTAAAAGTAAAAATTGATCCAGTCAAGAGTTTTTTAAAATGACAATAATTAAAATTAAATTTAAGATCTATCAAAAGTTGTTTAACGTCATTCCTTGTTCGTTCAAATAATTATTTTCAAATGATTTATTCTAAAATCTTATAAACTTTGTACGATTAAAGTTGTGTTGACAGTTGTCTAGAGATAGTTCAAATTGTGATATTAATAAAAATTTTTGGAAGCAAATATTTTTCTTAGTAAAACATGTTTGAGTTAGAAAATCCAAAAAAAATAAGTAGTATTTTTAAAATGTTTATAAGATTACTTTTTTAAAACATAATTATACAAAATTATTGTTCAAAGTTTTTTTTACGAATAATTAAAATAATCACAGAGACTGGTAGATGAATATTATTTTTTTTAGAATTTTATTTTTATTTTATTGCTTAAAATTTAATAAAATATTCATGTTTTAAATTCCTTCAAAAATTCTACAAACATTTAATTCTAAATTTGCTTTATGTTTTTAACGTTATGATTTTCAATGTTTTTATTAAAAATATTTATTTAAGGGAGAGAAAAAGTCATTAAAATTTAAATTGTCAAATTTTTATGAGAAATAAAAAACAATTTTGCGTTAATTTTGATTTTGCAAAAAAAGATGCAAATTTTATTTTTTCAAATAATTTTATTTTCATAATGTGAAGATGAATAATATTTATCTTTCCTAATGTACGTATTGCAAGGATATTGCAATTTGGATATACTCTTTTATAAACTTTACCTTTCAGCTTTATTATTTTAATTTTCATTAAAAATCTCTACTTTAATTGTTTTAAAATTCTGTTTGAGTAAGAAAAGGTTTTCTTTAAAAGATTAAAACTACAAAAGATAAAAATACAAAATTAAAATATTAAAATATTAAAAAGTATTAATATTTATGTTAACTGGAAAAGGCGGTTAAAAACGAAGTTTGTTAAAAAATTTGAGGAAATTTAAGTAACTCTTATCATACCGGACTTCGTTAACCTGAGACCATAAAGTCACAATTGTGGTAGATGTTTTTTTTGAAAAATTTCTCACTCAATTATGTGTCAATTATTAGGCTAGTATGTGTGTGACTTATTTTGTTGTGATTGTCGAGTAAATTAAATGTTTCACTTTGATTGGTCAACTAATCAGAGTGAGCCTTGAACCAGACATTTCCTTCACAATTTAATTTGAAATTTTTTCGCCTTTTAATCGAAGGTGAAATTGATTAAGTTATTTGAATTTATAGTTTACGATCAAGATACATTTTTGTAAAAAATCCAGTTATTTTATCTTTAGTAAGAATCTTATCCAAAACGGCTTCCTGTTGTTTCATATAAGAAAAGATGGATCGACTTTTGCATGAATCGATAAATTTATTTAAATCAAATACTCTGGTTTAAGACAAATCAAAGATATTAGATGTGTTTACCTTATTCTAATGGTAAATTCCAAGTTCTTTTCTTCTCACTTTAATGGATAGATGTGATTGGATGGCTACTTGGATAAAAAATCTTTTTGAGGTCTAAATCTTCAGAGAAAAAATTTACAAAATTCTTTTATAGTTAGAACCTTTAATTATTCTTTAAAATGTGTGTTACATAGGTTTTTATAAGTTGATCTGTTTTTACTGATGATCTGTTTCTTTTTTAACGCATAATCACAATGTATTAATTGAATCTTTTCAACTGCTCCATATTATGCACTTCGTATTTTGCAACTAACTAATAAAGCGTATGACAAACTGTCTTTTGATACCTCACAAGAGGTACATAACTTTAAAAAGACTCATAGTAACTATTTCTCTTGACATTGACAGATGTAATTTACTGCAGCTAATCAAATGCGACAGAATATTCTCGTTAACCTAGTATATAATATATATAACTTAATATATAATATTTCGTGTAAGTGTGACATAAACAGAAAACTACTAACAAACAAGTATCAATTGAGAATAGACATTTGTATTTTAATACAGTCAAATTTGCCTAATCCGGATGAGTGTTATCCGGATATTCGCCGATTTTTTTGATCCCATATATATATATATATATATATATATATATATATATATATATATATATACAGTCTAATTTGTCTAATCCGGATTAATTTTATTGGTTCCCACGACTCCGGACTACGCGATTTTGACTGTATTACTTTTGGTCATTTTCGCAAAATTAAATAAAATATATTCTTAATATTGAGTTATTTTATAATATTGCTGAAAATCAATTTCCCATTATCTTTCATAAAAAATATCATTAACTGAGCTTTATATTTTTCCATTCTTTTTGATATCCTATAATATTGAAATATAATTATAACTAATTTCCGAATTATAAACAAAAAAATACAGATAGAAACAATTGATTAATCTAAAGTCAATTTAAAAATGAATGCATTCTCAAAGTTCAAAAAAAGAGAAAAAAGCAATTTACCGAAATATATCTGATGGGATGAGAATCCATTGTTCACAGAATTGGATGAAACTTATTAACAATATAATATTTTATTTATTTTTACGAACCACACATTATTATTGTAAAATACTTTAACAATAAAATATAAATAATAGCAATAAAAATAAGAAATTTATGTAATAATTGTAGTAACAATATTTTTCTTCCACAGAATGTCGACTAAGTTTCCTAACAACAAACAAGGTTTATAATGATGAATCTCTCTACAATATTATATTTTTTCTTTTATTGTATTTAATAATTTAAAATCACAATTTAAAAAAAGAGAGTGTTCAAATAAGTTTTAAAAATTAATTATCAGATTAAAATAAAAATATATTACCTTTTTAAACATTTTGCAATGTACTTATTTTTAAGCCCAAACAAAAACGTTTTTGTTCATATTTTATTGTCGATATTATCATGGTCATTGGCAGTCGTTGGTTACACCGGATCCCGTATGATCATCGAAGTTAAGCTTACAACGGCCGTGTTAGTACTTATATTAATGACCTCAGGCAATTCCATCAGTCATTGCCATCAGACTATTCCGGTCAAGCAAGCATGCCTGCAACATGTACAATGTAATTCTGTACTACCTTGTTACTTGATCGGATGTTTGGCGACTAAACCAGCTCTCTCATCCAGAGCAACCTGGGTGAACAGGGTGTGTAGACACTTAACAAGAGGGAAAAAACAGGTCAAAGGATTGAGGAGGTCATTGGAGCCACCGTCCATCTACAACAGTGTTGAGCAACCAGTGTGCCGCGGCCCACTGGGGCGCCACCAAAAATTCTGGGGGTGCCCCGAACATGTTTGTAAAATATTTAAAATAGTTAGTTATTGAACTTTTGGTCTAATTAAAAGAAAATGTTTTAAAAAATATTTTATATGTGAACAGATATGGGTAGTCAGATTGTTATTGTTAAGATTTGTAAAGCTGCTTTGCTTTGCAACGTAGCGGAATTTGAATATAAGTTTTGAATAAAAGTGATAAAATTTCTTTCAGCTGATGCCCGTGCACGGCCAGAAAAGATGAAAAAATACAAATGATACATTTTGGAGTTTTCGCCAAAGTATTGCTGTAGCAATATTAGTTGTATTTTTGCATCGTTGTAAAACACACAGTAAAATCTGTTGTTTAAAAAACATTGAAAAATAATTTGTTGTCGCGCAATAATCCTGTGCTTATAATTTATTTTTAGCGAGATTCTCACTCACTTTTTACTCAAGATAATTTTAATTAAACATTATTAAGAAACGCTATTATATTATGTATTCTAAATTCTCTCAAAACTAAAAAAAATTTTAATAGTATTTATTACCTACAAGTAAATTTATAGTGAGTCCCTTAGGTGCATCGAGAAAAAAAAAGTTTTAAGTTTAGGGCATTGCAATTCGAAAAAGGTTTCCTGACACTGATCTACACCCATGACGAGGAGATATGGGGAAACTGATTATGTGCCTACTGAGATACAAAAAAATATGCAAAACCCAAGTAAAAGGCTTCTTCATAAATGGGTGCCCACACAGCCAAACGGATACAGTTCAAAAAATTACTGTTTATTCGATACCGATTGGTAGAGCGTGTGTGACTAGTTGTTTCACTAATGTAGTGATTGAGTGATTTATTAATTTACCGACAAGAATATCCGACCAAACAAATTTAATCTAACTTTCATAATTTTTAGACCAATTATCGTCCAGACGAATTAATTGACGGGTTCTCGGACGATTGCACTGTATAAAATTGAACTGACAAATACTTACTGATTTTCAGTCTCACTTTATTATTATTAATCTTTCTTTTTAAATGGGCATTATTTAATTAATTGAAGTAAATAGGTGCACAGACAACAATTGAAAACAACGATTTGAAAAAGAGACACCAAAATAATATAACCATACTTTTTGTTGGAAATTAGTCACGATGTTGAATCGCTGACGACCAGTTCTTAATTCTATCGAAACAATTATTTGTCGACAAAAAGGGGATACAATAGACAGCGAATATGGTTTTTTTTAATATAAACTCTTTTAGAAGCTAGAAGGTATTGTTTTATTTTAGCTTTATTATTGATTTCTTCATTTTAAACAATTTTTATTTTAATAAATATTATATAAGGCAAAACATATCTTTCTTGAAAATCTTGACTGATGGAGCTAATATATAAAAAATAGTGCTCTAAAAGAACCAAAATAAAAAAAATAACAAAAGAAATAGCCGTAAGTAAAAACATTTAAAAGAGTATTATATTGGGTTGTCCGGAAAGTCATTTCGTGTTTTTTGTATTTAAGTAAAAGACAATTTTTATGACGAATAAATATTTTATTGAAATACATATTGACCATTGTGGTCCAATACCGTCTTCCATCTTCCTGGCAGTGACATGATTCCACTTTCATAAAATATTTGTTCTTTGCTGCTAAAAAACTTTTCCAGGTGACTTTTACCATCTTCATTTGATCCAAAAGTGTTAACATCTAAATAATTTTGTAGAGACCGGAACAAATGATAATCAGAAGGTGCGAGGTCTGGAGAATATGTTGGGTGAGACATGATGTTCCATACAAGCTGTAAAAGCTTTTGGAGAGTTACCAAACTTGTATGAGGTCTGGCATTATCTTGGTGAAACACTACACTTTTTCTATTGATCAATTCTGGCCTTTTTTGTTTAAAGGATTCATTTAATTTGTCCAGCTGATGACAGTAGACGTCGGAATTGATCACAGTTTTATCCGGAAGATGCTCATAAAATACGATTCCTTTGAAATCTCCCCAAACAGATAGCATCACTTTTTTTGATGAATGTCAGCTTTCGAAGTGATTTGAGCAGGTTGATCTTTATTAATCCAAGATCTCTTGCATTTTACATTGTTGCATACTACCAATTTCTCATCTCCAGTGACGATGCGCTTCAAAAATGGATCGTTTTCTTGACGTTTGAGAAGCATATCGCAGAGGTCTAAACGGCAGCATAAATTTCGTTCGGTAAGATTATGAGGAATCCATGTGTCGAGTTTTAATGTAAAACATAGGCGCTTCTAATGATCATGGACTGTCAAATTAGATAAATGTAATGTCTGGGCTATTTCGCGAGTTGTTATTCGCCGGTTTGAATCAATTAATGTCTTTATTAAGTCTTCGTCGACCTCAATGGGCCTTCTGGAACGTTAAGAATCTTCAACATCAAAATTTCCGGATCTAAATTTTTTAAACCAGTTTTGGCATTGGCGTTCTGTCAACACATCTTCTCCATACACTTCGCATAATTTTCTTCTTGCTTGAACAGTATTTTTACCTTTTCGGAAGTAAAAAAAGTAATACATGCCGTAAATGCTGATTCTTGCTTTCCATCTTTGATAGGTCAAAAATCAAATATATGTTTTTAATTATTCTAAATTTTTCCAAATCAAACCTTGATTACCAACTTCTAAAATAAATAATATAGTCAATGATTATTAATGATTATTAATATAAAAAATACATTTAAAACAAGTTTTAAATGAAACGAAATGACTTTCCGAATAACCCAATTGGACAAAGTATATATACAATTTTTAAGACCACAAGTTCTAAGTCTCTACAACTTGTCTAAATGATAAAACTTAGACTTAGAGTCTTCTTTGACATACTACACAAGAATTACCTCATTATCAAATCAGACACTCAAAAAGAACATTGATATTTCAATAAATTAAAAAAAATAAAAGCTCCTACAATATACTTGTTTGAACATAAACTAAAAAGATGAAACAAAAACAAAAATTAAAAAAACTTGCTATTGCATTTAGAACCGTTAACATCAAGTACCAATCTTACAGAAGAAACAAATCAATGTAAAGTTTAAAGTCTTAGATTTACTAAATGAAAGAATGGATACAGTTAAATAAGGATTAACAACTGCTTCCAAACAATTCAATACATTTTTACTCGATTCATTCTTGTTAAAAATATGATAATAATAATTCTTTTAAATTTTTGAATGAAGGGGTTCGAATGAAACCGGGCCAGTAGGGAAAATAATTGCCATTTATAAAGACTCCCTCTCTCTACTCTTTCATCTTCAAATGGTAAATTAAATTGAAAACTTTGCATTAATGAAATTGTGCCCATTTTAGTTTTGACTTCTTCGACATCTGTCTGGTAGAACAATTGAAATCAATAGCTTATTTCGTGTTTTGCATTTGACAAAATCGATAATTTTGAAAATCAACAATCAAATTGATCTCTTTTTCAATATCAAAGAAATTCATAAATTTCAAGCTCGAAATAAAAGTCAGATTCGTCGGTATCTCAACCATATTGTTAATTTTATTTTCGTAATCCTCACCAGAATCGATCGATTAGCCTTATTCACTTCTCCAAGTAAAATCGAATTTCAATTGCTTAAAATTCATTTTTATATGGTTTAGTTGATCAAAATATTCAGCTGAAAATTCACTACACCCTCGTATCAAGAAGAAAACGAAAACCAATCTTCCAAAACGTTTTAATTTAACACTCAATTATTCTATTTAAAAAAAATAAATCAATGTTGCTTAGCCACGATTTAGATTACCAAAATTTTCAGATTTTTTTACATTTATAATTCTACATTTCACAAATCTTTTTACACAAATTCTGACTATAAATTTTTTCTTAAATAATAATATATTTTTCCTTTTTTTATAATAACATTTATACTACAATAATTGTAATAATTATAATTAATATCATTATATTGTTTTATATAATTTTTAATTTAATTAATTATTTTTAAATAATAAATCAATAATTTCTGAAATTTCATCAAGTGTCAGTCATGGCACCGTCGATGGTCTACCATGAAAAAATTTAACTTTTAATGATTTTTTTCTATTTGATTAAATGTTTTATCAGATTTAAGAATAAAATTTTGACCAAAAATTTCGGTTTTTTATAACAGTGAAACATTTGATTGGCAAATATTCTATTAAAAAACGTTTATGGCAGTTTACTAATTTTACTTATTATTTAATCATAATAATAATTTCCATTTTGAAAATATTGAGATCAACGATTAAGTATAAAATTATTATTTAATTTTAGAAAAGAAAATCAAAAATATGCGATTATTTAGAATAATAAACCAGATAAATCTTTAAGCCCCCCAATATGCCTCCTAAAGAAACATTTTGCTTCCAGGCACACTTTGACAGTGAGAAACGTATATTATAAACTTAAATTTAAAATATGTACAAATATTCACTTTACTAATTAAATAAAATAATTAAAATACATTACTATGCATTACTTATAAACATTACTAATAAATTATTATTAGTAATAATTAAGACATAATTAAGACTTCATCCAATATATTTAAAAATGACACTTTTTTCCTCTAGGTACGATCCAATACGCACAAACATATTAAAACAATGTTTGTGGTTGTATAGAGCGAAAAAGATATGTAGAGTTTTGTTGAAGATCATCTAGAGTGTGATTTTTTATATTTAATATCGAAATTTGTAGACAGCCTAATAGAAAATTACGTGAATGATGGATATCTGAACTTCTCGGCAGTATAATGCTCTATCAGATAATGTAAATATTACACAGGGCTTTGATGAGAATCATTGTGTAACAACAGTAGAAAACAAACAATTTTTCCTAAACTTGCATAGTTTAGCATAAAACTAAATTATGCCACAGTAACGTAAAATACTCAATGTTACATTAAAGAAATACCGTGTTTCTCCTAATATAAGACATCCCCTAATCTTTAGTAATCCTCCCCAGCAAAATTTTAAAAGTTAAAAATGACAGATTTTAGTGCAAATTAATTAAGTCATTATTTAATAAAATTATATATAAATCTATCATATTATTTATACATTTGTTTTAATAATATTTCTTAAAAAGTAAATTTTTAAAATTTTTTATATATTTGTTTTTGGTTATTATTGGATTCTTGCTCACAAGACATTATAACGAACACCACAATTTATTTCTATAACAATTAGAATTTTTTAAACAAATATTTTTTGAGGAACTTTTGTATTTTCTTTTTTTACACAACCAATATAAATAGAAATATGTATAAATAAAAATATGATTT
>MQRK01213769.1:54901-69842 GCA_001938485.1 Girardia tigrina | reverse complement strand
TCATTTTTTTATTTAAGTCAATTTAAGGGTTTTCAATTACTTTTAATTCCAATTTTTTAATTTCCAATAAAAAATTATAATTACATTTTCCAAAAAATTATAACCACATTTTTATTTTATTTTGATTTAAAAGTTGCAAAAATTAGTTTAGTTTGCTTTTATTTCGAAAATAAAAATATCAAACTTAAATTACTTTTATTTTATTTCAAATAAATATTTTAATCCAATTTGAAATTACTTTTTTTATAATAAATCTTTACATAAATCTTTTAATAACCCTACCGTAAAATTTATTTTATTTCTTACTTAAATTAATTTTTTATATTAAATTTCTGAAAATCTATTTTAACATATTTATAACAATATTTTATGGAATGTAATTGTTTATCTAATAATTTCATAACATTCAAAAATTTTATTTTATGAACGTTCCCAACAGTTATATTTTAGGAAAGAAGCAAAATAAAAATATAGTTCCAAAAGGAAAAATTCTTAGACAAAGGTAATAAATCATTTTTCATAAAATTTTGCTGGGGGGATTACTAAAGATTAGGGGACGTTTTATACTTGGAGAAACATGGTAGCTATAGAAACAAATATAATACGTATAGACAAAAAAATTAGACTTAAAAATAAATTCATCTTCCATTTAAGAATCCTAACGAAGGAAATAACAATCAATGACAAAACTGTGTGAGTTGTGTTTAGATAAAGTACATAATGAATCAAACCAGATTTTTGACTAAAAATAAAACTTAAATCAATAAATGTGATTAAACAGGCAATAGATATAAGTCACCAACATTTCGTCGATGTGACATTTTGTTTGAACACTGTATGAAAAGTGTAAAACCAATTTTAAATATTTAAATGCAAAACAAAAAATAATTTATTTTAATAAAAACTAAAAAAAATATAATCATTTATAAAAACGAACAATATATTAAATGTGGTTTTATTTGATGGTTAGTTTATAATTTAGGAAATGATTTTAAAAATAATATTTTTTTCTGATCACGCTCAAACAATAAATTTAAAGCATCTGTGTTAAAAAGTTTTATTCAAAGTATATTTAAAATGTCAAAAAAACTTTTAATTGCTTTTGAAGAACATTTATTTTATTATTATTTATTTCTTAAAATTAGAGAACTGCTAAAGAAAATAGAAGAGATAAATTTTAACATGATTAATGGATTGGTTTTCCAAGTAAATCTTTCAAAAGATAAATAAAATGACATCCTTTTGATGGAAAATTATATTAAAATATGTCTTTAAAAATTAATCAGTTTTGAGGGAGAATGAAAAATTTTCTTTAATTATAATGAAAATTTTGAACCCGGAAATTCTATTAACAGCTTTAAAAATTTCCGCTTAATAAGTTTTTAGGGAACATTTTAATAATAACCTTAATACTTCGTCAATTCTTTTAATTTCCTATATTTTTCAATATTAAAATGATTCTTTTGTTTTATTAAGTTTATCAATTGATTGTTGATTGCTCTCAATTAAAAAATTATTATTTAACAATATTATTTAAAGTTAGGTATTAAATATGATTGTTAGGTTGGGAAACTCTTTTGAAACTATTTTAGGTATTAAATTAGTATTAGGTATTTAAGGAATGTTTAATTGTGCTACTAATATTTTTTACAGAAACTCTTTTGTGAGGAATATTTTACATATGGTATGATGAAATTAGTATGTTGAGTTTATTATATAGAAATGTGTTTCTCCCACACAGATAGAAAACTGGTATTTTGGATACTCGCGATGAATAGTTCGAGTTTGCATTTTAAATTACACTGTAAGATATTAAAAACTTTTTAAAAATAGTAAATCATTTCAAATTTGAATATTAAAAATTTAAAAGTATTAAAAATATTAAAAGTTAATATTTTTTTAATTATTTTTAAATTGATTAAATAAAAAATTTTTTTGGAAATTAAAATTTAAACTTAATTCTCATAATTGATTAGACGAATGCAATCTTACGAAAGCTTTTACAAAGATTGTCTTTATGACAATCGAACTTGGTGTAATAATAAAAATATTAAAAGTTATATTGGTCTTCTTAATAATTTCAATTTTTATTTAAAGTATAAAAATATTTTATATAAAGATTTCATTGAAAACTTTATCATGAAGACCGTTTCTATGTATTGCATACCAACAACTCAGGTTCATCAAAATCGAACCTCGGTTATATAAATATTAACATATTGTTATTAAATATAAGTCTCAAGTCTATTTATCAAATTCTATTATTAAATCATATAAAATTCTTTATATATGGGGATTATTAATGATGTAATGATTCATGTCCAAGATTATTATGTCATGTCATTCAAACTCACAAACACACCACATTCCATAATTAATCATATTTAAAATGGTCGATTATGTCATATGGAATATTAGTAAAAAAAACTATGGAAGATGTAGATACATGGTGCGATCCATAAGTCCTTAGACTCGACAAGAAAGCAAAGTCCAATCAACTTTATTTTTTCAGAATCAGTACATGACAACAAAGTAAATCATTTTTCAATGTATGAGCCATGTACATCAGCATACTTGCGCCAGCGAGCAACAAGCTCAGAGAACGCATTTTTGTAAAAATTTGGAGGCAAAGAATTGAGAATATCAAGAACTTCCTCTTTGAGGACATAAACTGAATGAAAAAGGACACCTTTCAAATGTTTCTTTAGGTGTTTAAACAACGCGGGGCTAGGTCAGAGCTATAGGAGGGGAGTGGGAAACTAACTGAAAGCCACAGTCATCCCCAGCAGTCAAAGTTGCTCGCGAAGTCTGAATGGGTGCATTGTCTTGAAGGAGCCTCCATGGGATCCTTCTTGGCTTCTTATGAGACTTTCTCACATCGCGAAGTAATTCAATATAATACTCACTATTCATTGTCAGTCCTTTCTCACTGAAATCAATTTTAATAATGCCATGGGAATCCCAGAACACATTCAGCATTCATGCTCGCTTGTGCGAGGTGCCGCTTCGAAGTTTTCGGGGAGCACTTTCACAGTGGAAGCACCATTCAGAAGATTGACGCTTGCTCTCAGGTACATACAAGCTCACCGTGGTTTCTTCTTGTGTAATGATGTTGTTGATGATTTCACACACCATGAGTACGAAGCAACTCCAAATTGGCAGTGCAACACTGCAAACGTTTGTCGCACATTTCATCGGATAGGAATCGGGGAACAAAACGTGAACACGGTTTGCGAACTCCAAATGATTGCAGAATATCATATGTAGAATGGTAGCTGATGGATAGACGCTGTGCAAGTTCACGGATGCTTATTCGTCTCTCTTCTGACACGATCTTCATGCACAAATTACTTTTCCCAGGTAAAATTTCACACTGTCGTCATGATCTCTTAGCATCAAAAACGGACTGTTGACCATGTTTAAAGTCTTTGATCCAATTATACACTGTTGCACGTGATGGGCACTAGTCATCGTAAGCTTCCTGCAACTACTGGAAAATATCGCAGATTTTAGTATTGCGCTGGAGTACAAAATTTTATCACGCTGCGACATTTGACGTTACTGTCCATGCCTACAGTAAAAAGTGAAATAATGGCTGTACGCACAACTCACACACACAGGTTGGGTATGGTGAGTCATATCTGTAACCAATGATAGATCATCTATTTATAGTATCAAAGGCATATACATCATAATCTTATTTGTCAACCAGTCTAAGGACTTAGGGATCGCACCACGTAAAATACTTTAATATGATCTACACTGTTATCAGTAAATACAGTATTGTTAATTGTTTCAGGTTGTCAATAAAGTTCTTTTGTAATATTTATTTCTGCTCAAATTTGAATGATTTGCTTTTAAATAAATTTTCTTTTAACTGCTTTTCTTTGAGTAAAATCATAATATGTTATAATATCATTTTAATTCATGCCTTTATTGTTATTATTTTGATTCAAATAGACAACTCGCTTTCTTCTTTAAGTCAGAACCACTTTTTTTAAATTGACTCAATTTATTATTTTTTTAATTTTGAAATGTGACGAAAAAAATTAGTCAAAAAAATCCCCCAATGAAATACATTTTTCCATTTGATTGGGTAACCAATAAAAAAATTATCCCACATTTACATTATGACACACATTAAATCAAAAAACAGTTAATATTCTCACTCTTATCAAACAGATTTTCCCCATTAAATTTTCCAATATTTTAAAATTTGTTATACATTTCTATGATTTAAAAAAAAATTTATATAACACTATTTCTACCGCGATTTTGTGATCACCTATTTCGAAGAAAAGGTTTCTGTTGACAACTTTGTATTTAAAAGCAAACAACTTTGGAAATGATTATTAATAAATTAATCTACGAAAAGTTAAAACTTGACATGAGAAAAAAATATTTCAACTTAAAAAATAATTTAAATTTAAAATTTTAAAGCTGTGTTTTGGCAACTTTGATAGAAATAGTAGTAATGTTTTAACCGGTTTTCTCAAAAATTAGACCTCCCTAAGTAATAACTTTTTTGTCATTTTTTGTTATTTCAAAATTTTTCTTTTTAATAATTAAATTTACATGTTTACTGAATTTGTTCTTGAATATATTTAAGTTTGTAAATAATAAAAACATGACAAAAACGTTTTATTTAGGGTAGTCTTATATTCGATAATTTTTTATTATTATTTTTTACAAACGGACTTTATTAGTCTTTAGAATAGATAAAAAGTTTGACTTGTTTTTTGTTTAAACTATTTAATATTTTTTTCTTTTGAAAAATGTTCGGTCTATCCATTTCATATTTTCCGTTTCTGATTATTTATCACTTTTACCATATTTATTGTCCACAATAATTTTAAAAATATTTTTTAGACCTTTGAAAAAAAGCTGGAAAAAGGCTAATTCGTGCAAAGTTTAATGTAAATTTAAAAAAAGGAATTAATATTTCAGGTACATTTCAATTGTAATTGTAGTGAACTCTAGTCAAAAAACATATATATATATATGCATATTTAATTAAATATTTATAGATATAAATAATAAATATCAAATTATAAAAAAACCAATAACAATATGGACATCTCCATGAGTGATATAAATACGAACATATAAATAGTTAATTATCTTGGGTTTACCTAATTATTCAAATCCTAACAATTGTATAAAAATCGGATAAGAAGTGTGATTCCTTTCGATTCCAGTTAGAGCAAATTATTGTCCGTGTACAAGAAAAATAAAAAGAAACAAACAAATCAACATAACTGAGATCAACTCCACATCCGATCCAAGGAATTACTTTTACAGTTACCAATCTCAATAAATACCTTTCCATTTTTTCAATCAAAGAAAAAAAATTGTCTCTACCGTTATTTTTTGTCAAATTAATCAAAATCAGGAACAATTGCTACATAAAATTGTCTCGTGATTTGAAATCAATATTGATCGACATGTGCCATAATAGTTTGAATTCGTCGAATCTCTTTCCCCCTTGCTACACTTGGCAGTTATCATTAATATAGTTTGTTGAATTTAAGTTTAAGTTATATTTTTATTAATTTAAACATATCGCTAAAATAGTTCACTGAAACATACGTTTCAGTAATTTTTTTTCTTTTACAGTAATTTAACCTTTTTAAAAGGTCAATTGAAAGCAATAGTTCAAGCTAACTCATCAAACACTGTTCAACTTTTACGTACCATTTCCAAAGAAAACTTTTCTGTTTATTAAAGTTTTCAAGAAAATTTAAAAATTAAAAATAATAATTTCATTACCAATAATATTTTATTTTACAAAGATTTAATCAAAATTAATAAAAAATTAAATTATAAATTAATTTTCATTTATCATGATGAATTTCTTAAAAATATTTTGGTAAATATAAAAAGAAAATGTAATAATAAATAAAAATCTAAGAAAAAAATCATCATTTATTATCATTTTTATCAAATTTATTTTTGAAAGAAAAACATTTAAATTTTGATTAATATCTGTTTTTTTAATTAAAAGTTATCCTTTTTCGAGAAGAAAAAAATGAAAATTTATTCACAAATAAAATCATTTTAAATTAATATAACTATAATATGAAAAAAGACGATTTATATTTCATTTATTGTGGATTAATTTGTTATTTTTTAGAAATTGCTAATTTAATAAATTAGTTTTATTTTCAGTTTTATGTCCAAATTAATTATATAATTTTGTAATGACTATTAACAGTTAATTTATTTCTGTGAATATTTTATGAAAAACTTTTTTTTAAAACATGAGATTAATTATTGATTTTTTTAAAATTAAAAAATAGAGAAAAAATCAAAAAAATTCAGTTATTTCTTTATTAAAAATGTTTTTGCTAAAATACTTCTATGGGTAAAAAACAGTCAGATTTCGAAATTTGGAAAGTTTAGAAAAATACCCTTTTAAACGTCTGAAATGGGAATTATAAATTACCTTACTTTTTATTTTTTTTATCTTCCTGTCCTTCATTTTTCCAAAAATAATCGATACTTTTCATGATTTTTTAGAATACCAGAGGACTAACCGTAGTGGCGTAGCAATTGTTATTGGCAACCCGGGTGGTCCTAAGATTTGCCGCCCCCTAACCATAATCCTAACTTTAACCCATTATTCAAAACCCTTAATTACTGCCTATGCTAAAAATTAAATACTTACTTACTTTAATTTCATATTTTTCTAGCAATACTCTTATTATATTTATAAAAATTACCAAGTAAAAAAAATTTACAAATTTTATTTACAAATAAACTTTTCGCACTTTCATTTCTGCAAAATTATTGATTACAGTATCAAAATTCAGTTCAGGAGCGCTCCCTCTCAATAGAAAGGACTGTAAAGTCTGTAAGCCTTGATTGGCTCATTGTAGATTGGAGATAGTTCTTTATCAGTTGTAGTTTGGAAAACAAGTGTTCGTAGCGGGCAACACTCATAGCCAGTGTAAGAAAGATGTGCAGCAAAATCAAAATATTATGGACGGAGTCCCCAAGGTAATATCTCCGTATCTCCGTCAATTCTGTCGATTTTGGAAGCTGGGATAAAATACTTCAGTCTTCTTACGGGGTAAGAGTTTCTCTTTATACTCTTCGTCTTCTATTTCGCAAAGTTTACAATCGTAATTATCATCAAAGAGATTCGATGGTGCAATGACAACATATTTGTTTGAGAAATCATGAACTTGTTGAAATCCTGAATATATTTACTCAATCCACCTGTCTGCAACGGACAGCCTTTCCCATCTCAACTCAGCGTCAAATATCATCGCTACATAAGTCGATTCCTCGCTATCCATTCTTTTTTTTGTGAATTCGACGCTCCATTCTTATCCCCATTTCAAAGCAGAGCTTCTTGAATTCGTCCATTGCACTGTCCACCATGTTTTATCTATTCTGAAAAATATAATCTCTCTTAGTGCTATAAGCTTGACAAAACTATGATGCAGATCCAGCCCTTTTGTTCTAAGATACTTCTGGGCATTATTATCCTCTGGTAGAACAGAATTCCAAAGACTCAGATGCGACAGAAACGGAAATGACGATACTGATGATAAAATTAAAGTTGCATCTGATATTTCGTTACATTTTTTTGTTTATTTGGTGAGCTTCTCTAGAGCAGTCACGACTTGTGATGATTTGTTCACCAACACATTTACAGCATCTGCTGGAGGAATCCAACTAGTTTCCACAACCCATTTGATACTTAGACCATTTTCATGAATCAAGACATCCTAGCAATGTGCAGATGCAGAAAAGAAAAAACTTTCCAATGTGCTAAAACATGTAAGAGAGTGAACCACAACGAAAGCTGCATGTATTCAAGCCAAATTTAGGTAGTGATTTGAACATGATACAAATAGAGATTTCGGGTTAATTTCAGAGATGTTTTCTGGACACTTGATGGATGGGAAGCCATAACCGCAGCATGGTCGTATGCCTGACCACGGTAATCATCAATCTGAATCTCGTCGTTTTCCAGTTGTTTCGATATCAGTTCAGAAATTTCATTTGCGCTTTTTCCCTTTGTCTCTATGAAGCAAACAATTGACTCCTCCACTTTCTCTTCATTTCCATCCCTGTATACGTAGCCTAACACCTCACTCAATTTGTCCTTGTGAGATATATCTGGAGTGCTGTCAAAATTTCTGCAAAAATACTTGCTCTTCTTGACTTGAGCCATGATTTTCTTTCTCACCTGTTCTGTTAAAATGCTCACAAATTCGATTTGAAACTCTTCCCAGCTTAACTTTACTAAATGTTCACGGAAAACAGGGTCATACTTGGCCAACAAATGAACCGCTTCCAAAAAAATTTCCTCTATTTTCGTGATCTTCGTCTTCGTGGATATCTTTTCGGTGGTCCCGTTGTGCTAAGTTTTGTGCGGAGAGAAATCTGATGATGTCTTGTGATCTAACCAAAACTTTCCGCCCTTTCTCAACTAATTCTTCTTTTACTTTATTTATTGCCTTTCTTTCAGAGAGCTGGATCTCTAGCTCCTTCCACTTGAGGAATGCCAGGACATGCGATGTGCTAACCTCGTGTGAATAAACTTTATGATTTAATTTTCACCAGTTCTTAAAACCTTCTTCAGCAGAAAAACCAGATAGCCCAACAGAAAACAATTTGCAGTGAAAGCAGAACAGGTCTTCCTTTGATAGAGAAAACATCATCAATGTTTTCATACTTTTCACTCCATTACGCAAATTACGAAAAAACTTTTTTTTGATTATCTTCCTAGTGTCCCCTTTTTGTTTTCGTTCCTGGTTATGGTATTTCTTTGAATTCACAATGAAAGTGCTGCATAGAAGTAAATCATTGCTGAATAAGCATAGCATGGATTCCATGGTTAATCTTTACATGCCAAAGATCAATGTCAGTAAACTCAGTTACAAAGTATGTTTTCAGAGTGATTAGTTGTTGTCTTTCTTATGTTTCAATTTCAAGCTCAGAAAGTTCTGCATCAATGACACTTTTGCCTTTCGCAGTAGCAGTATCGATTTCAACTGTACTATAGGGGATATCAACTTCATCTCCAATCTATACAGGATTGTCGTCCTCCGTATCCGTCACTTATTTCGTAAGCAATGAAGTTCTTTGGATGAATTTCAATAGTGCTCCTCCATTCCTTTTTGTCTCCTCTTCAAAAGCTTTTTTCTTCTTACGAAATGACGCCCCGCTCTCTTTGACTCTCTTCATTACTGTTATGCACTCTAATTTAACAGGGTAAATAAATTGTGCATAACTGGTAAGAGATAAATCTTCCAGCCTATTGGCAGTTTTCATTAAATTAAGCATCATTTTAGCATTTGGTTATTGCCAGCATTTCTGGTCAGATTTTTCTTCGTTTCATTTTATTTGTAATATTTTTCCCATTCCGAAATTCCGCCCCCAACAGTTGTGCCGCTCGGGGCAGACCGCTCCTTCCCGCCCCACTCATGCTACGCTACTGACTACCCTGTAAAACATTGACAAAATAGTTTAAAATAAAAGATTAAAAAAAGGAATTGATAAAGAAATTTAATATGCTATTTATTCAAACTATTTGGTTTACTTTAGAGATATTATCCATTAACCATTAAAGGTGTAACAACTTCATTTCCATGGGAGTGCATACCAAGTTTAGGTTCCTTCGATATAGAATCCATTAGAAACAATGCATTAACAAACCAGCATTGAAATTCGGTCATCTGGGACTTGATATGATGCACAGTTGCTAAGTTAAATAAAGAAAAAACCGTTAACAAGGATTCAACTTGGTCCCCGTTGTATCATATAATTAACAAATATTAAAATTTTAAACAAAGAGTTGCCAGATCTAATCGAATATAACACTCCTAAATAAAATTATGGACTGAAGAAGCCCAGCGGAATCGAAAACTGGCAAATAACAATATTTGCAGCTAAACAGGGTATTTCACAGGGTAAAGCTTTATACTACAGGAATTGGTATCACTGGACAAGCCAAAATATATCCGGATCGACGGTCGTTGAGCAACAGTAACCGAAATTTTTCCTTGACAACTGTCGTTTTCTTTACAACTTGACTCTGGTAGACTAGATCAAATCCTGTTTGATACCGGTATAACCGATTCGCAAAGCCGGTTCTATTGAATAAAGGTCTATAACTTTCTGATCCCAATGGTGTACTTATCTCTCTCTCCATGACATGTCCGTTGGATATACTTCTCTACGTATATTTTTACAAAATTGAAAAAAAAACAATTTTACATAATCTTAAAAATTTTTTTAACATTAAATAAAAACTTTTGATAGAAAACTTCTCGTGAATGTCAAAAACAAATTACCAGAGTTTAGTTACCACATGTACATATATACAAACATTCAGCTTTAAATATAGTTTCAATTCATTATTGCATTTTATATTTGGTTTTAAACCATTAAAGTAGTAGAAATATATTAAATAAAAATATATATTTTAAGATTAATTTATATGTCGAATTAAAATGTCTAAAAGTTGCAAAAAGGTTAAAAAACAGTTTAAATCGAATTTTAATATTCTATTAAAGATTTCTACTTTAGTTTAATATTCCTTTACATTATTTTTTGGCTTCAATATTCTATGTAAACGTATAAAATCATAATGGATAAGAAATCAATTTATAAAGTATTATAATGTAACCTAATTTAAAAAAATATAATAAAATATTTAAGCCCATTAACAAATAAAATTTCTATTAATTAAAAAATGTAAATAATTTATGAACATTTTTTACCAAATTATTGTTTGAAACATAACTTACAACTTAAATTTATACTATTCATAAAAATGATATAACAATAAATTTTATTATAATTATTAAATATTTAATGAACTTTATGTTTTGTCTGGTTGTTTTAATTATGTCGGCAGTCAATTTTTTTAATAAGTTTTATAAAAAAATAATAAAATTTGTTTAATGATGAACATAAATTTGCATTAAAATTCCAAAGTATAAATTATTTTTTAATATATTAAAATTGTAAATGTCAATTTTTTTCTAATATAAATGTGCAGAACATTTTTTAGTTGAATAATAAATAGTTTTATTATTTTCTCGAAATTCGCTGATATAAAAAATTATATTGAAAGAATCAATATCATATTAATGCAAAAAAACTTATTTTACTTAAAATTATTTAAAATAGTAATATTATCATATTAAGATATAATAATATAATAATATAATAATATAATAGTATAAAAATATAAAAATATAAAAAATATAAAAATATAATAATATAATAATATAATAATATAATAATACAATAATACAATAATATAATAATATAATAATATAATAATATAATAATATAATAATATAATAATATAATAATATAATAATATAATAATATAATAATATAATAATATAATAACATAATTATATAATAATAAGATCTCAATCAATTAACAATTAAAACACAAAAAAATATTATTCTCACGTTTTGCATAAAACATCACAATGTTCTTTTCAGATTTGAGCTTTTAAAGATCATTTTATTATTGAATTTCTTCTTGATTTATGAAATTTTTCAAAACAGATAACATAGTTCAAGTTTTGTTTTAATAAAAAGAGATTTTTATGTTTAGTAAAACATTCGCGTCCCCTAAGTAAAATTTATAACTAAAACAGGATTAACATTCGCTTTACTGAAGACTTCAAGAAATTGTCAATTGTACTTTACCTTATTTTAATTTCAAATGTTGCAATAATATTTTCTGCATAAAAGTAGAAGACAGTTTTCATTTATTTCTTATTTTTAATGCTGACCTCTTGTTTTCCGGGGAAATTATTGTTCTTATTATTTTAAATTCCTTACCTATTTTCAGGGCATCAGATCTTTGTAGCACCATTAAAATGGTTTTAAATGAAATTAAAGATATCTCTGATTTTCGATTCTTCTTCTTTTCTCATTAGAAAACTTCATTCTATATCCGCGAGTATCTCTACAATTTCCATTAGAAAAACCCATAAATTATTATTAAAAAAATAATTTCAATCATTTTATAACAGAAAAATTATTTATATATAATTATCTGACATTATAAATCGAAAGAACCCTAAAATATTGGACAAGAATATAATAATGTAAATATTAAAATACAGAAAGGTATTCACTAGATTAATCTTTTTCGGACGTTATATAATAATATATAAATATAAAACTAGAAAATTAAGAATAATATTAAAGAGACGCTTTGTTCCATAAATTTATCCATATAAATATTCTGTGTGATTTTTCCCCATCAAAAATTTTACTTGAATAAAATTTACAAAACCGAAAGTGTAATTTATTATACTTTTTTTAAAGTAAAAATCTCTTGTATTTGGAAATTTTTAAAATCAAAGTGTTTTAATTTTAAAATGAATTGAATTAGACTTTTTTGTTGGCAATAAAAAGTCTGTTTTGTGGAAATTAATTGAAATTTATCATTTTACATATAAATTTTTTTCTATTCCCAAAATTAAATTTGAAAGTAAAAATATTTTATTAATAATTAAAATATTTGAAAAGATATATTTATGATAACGTAATAAACATATTTATTAATTGTTTATAATTAATACTAAAGAATAGGTATTTTTAAATGAATAAATTTGTTTTGTAAATATAAAATTATTAGATCGTAAAGTATGAAATTTGTAGAACTTAAGTCACAGTGAATTGATAATTTACCAATACAAATATTATTGTAATTCATGAGTGTATGCACCCACATTATCGACACACTTTTGCTATTTGAGCGGCAGCTTTGTGAGGCTATTGAAAAAATTAAGTGGGCAAGTATCTATAAAATCCTGAAAATCCATTTTTAAGGAATTTTTAGAATTTAGTATTTTTCCTATTAAAAAATTTTTTCCTATTAGAAAATAATGATAGTCATTAGGGGCAAGGTCTGTTGAGTGTGAAGTAGGATGTAGAAGTTTTAAATGAATATCCAGACACTAATGTCAGAGCTGGATCGACAATGTGCATCGCTGTTCTTGGTGTTATTTTTGCTCTATCTAGCTGACAACAAACAATGGATCTTCAAGTAAACTCCTCTTGTTTATTTTCTGTATTGTGCGAAATGTTTTTTCAGCGCATTCATCTGGCGGCAGGGGTTTTGAGACACTTTTTAGGTGATGTCTACTAATCCATAGATCATAATCATCATCATTATCGCTAACTAAAATCAATCACAACTAAAATCAATGGATGATACTGCTTAAGCTGCAACCATATTTGCATTACCATCGTTTTCTTGCATTCTTTCCTCCTTCTGTTTTTCGGCATACTTTCTTTTCTGTTTTTTCTTCTGTCTTTGTTTGCAGTCCTTGTTTTCATCAGCCATGACCATCTTTCTGTCTCCTCTTTGATCCTTCAGAAACAGCCAATCTTCTCTAATGCGAATCATTTGCTCTGAATCTGCATGAGAGATATCGAATAATTTGGTCTGTAAGATGGTAAACTCGGTTTCCTCTTCAGTCTGTCGTTCAGTCTTCCTGGCTTTGTTCTTTCCAACCTTTACATGACCTTCATACAACCTTTTGAGTTTTTCAACGGCATAAACATTTTTGATTGTTGGAATGTTGGCTGTAAACCAGATCTACATTACTTCATTGATGACGTTGGAGAAACTGATAGGCATAGTTAGCTTTTTCGTTTTCAAGTCGAAGTTCAGCCGACGCAACACTTCACCATTCGTTGGCAGCTGACGAAATCCACCATCAGCGACACTCAAAATTGGAATTAACTGTCCGACTAACTAAACATTTGTGGAAGCTCGCTTTTGGGTCTGATGTTTTGAAGAATCTGTCATTAAATAAAGTCATAGGAGAAATTGTAGGGAATGCATTGTTGGCGTATACTGTTATAACATTATAACCGCTAGGTAAAATAATTATTTCAAATAATTAATTATGGATGTTAACGATAAAAATTGAAAAATTAACATGAAAAATTGAAAATATTGAATTATTTATTAGTAATTGCATGCGTATTATTTAATAACTTAACATTAATTATTAATTTGGTTATTATACTTCATATCAAAAGCCTGTGGTCTAGAACCCTTTGTATCATTTCACTATATCTAGTATACTAAGTATAGCTGATGGTTTTCTAGAAACACATCCAAACATTAACTTTTTCACTAACCTGTGACCCCTGATATGTTTCGGTTGGTGTTTCAGTGCCCCAAATGCGACAGTTATGTCTGTTTACAATACCGTTAAGATAGATAGTTGACTCATCAGAGAATATCAAGTTACTAAGAAAATTTTCATCTGCATCTATCGATTGAATTAACGTTTTACATATAACACGTCTAAGAGTGCAATATTCTTCATACAAAAGTTGCGTGGCTTGAATTATGTAGGGTAACATGTTTAAGTCGTTTCGTAATAATTTTTGAAGACGCTTCTAATACTTTTTTCGGTTGGAATATTTTTCCATTTAAGTCGTTGAAGTTCTCTTCTCACTAAAGTCACTGACTCATGCTTCGCAAATAAAATAATAATTTTTACACAGTGATTTACATTCATTTTAAATCTTACGCTTAAAACAATAAAAACAATTAATACATTTAAAAAAAATGTACTTTTAATTAAATTTTAAAGAATAAGCTTGAAGATGCTTTATAATTAAAAAGAAATACAATATAATTCAAAAGTTATTGCAGTTTAAAACCCGGCAATTACTTTATGATTGTGAGGAATATTTGAATGTTTGATGTTTTGTGTTTGAATGTGTATATTGATTTGGAAATGTCTCTCCTACCCAGATGGATGATTAATATTTTAATTCTTATTATCTAAAAATGTGTAATGTTTAAATTATTTTTAATTTCATATAATTTTAAAATTTTAAATAAGTTAATTAATTTTTATAATATTTAATAAATAAATCAAATTAATATTTTTTAAATAATTAATTATCATTTTAATTATTATCC
>MQRK01213769.1:31919-53468 GCA_001938485.1 Girardia tigrina | reverse complement strand
ATATATATATATATATATATATATATATATATATATATATGTGTGTGTGTGTGTGTTTTAATGTTTTTAAATACTTCTGCTTTAAATAAAGAAGTTGCCGTGGTCCAGAAGAAAAAATCCAAAGAAACTGTGACACTAATTGAGACGCCATTTTGTTTACATTTCAGATCTTCTGATGATATTAAAGGTATGAATTCTATTTCGCTAACTTTGGTCCTTGATAGAAAATCTGTCACGGTGTATGATTTACTAGCTATGCATTTGATGTTTTCGTTAAACTGTGAAATGATGTTCGCTTGACTGAGTTGTGGCAAACTGGGGCTTTCATTTCTAAAAAGTGTAATACTGACTTGTGGTCGGCTCAGATTTCGAAATTTCTTGTTTTTAATATGTAAAAAACGATTTCAAACTATCAAATATTGACAAATATTCTCTATCATATTTTCAATATTTTAGTTCTGGCAATTTCTTTTACAGGAGTGGTATTCTACTAGATCGATTTGATTCTCTATTGTTTGTTCCAGCATTGTGTAAATGAGTATAGAAGATATGTCCGTAGTTAGACATAATTAAGAAGTTTCTTGTATCATATATAATCATGTGGTCCTCCTAACCCTAAGATCGCACAGAGAATCGGACGGAGGCAACAGGGTTGCAAAGTGGTTTGTTTAGATTTTGCTAGGCCCATATTATATTCAGTTTGTTTACACACTCTTCTAATTTCTCACCGATCGATTTTTATCGGTCAACTTTAATGCGATCCTTTTATCATCGCAACTATTACTATTATTATTGATCAATTGAGTTTGAGTCGACTGATCGGATTCAACTGATTTTAGATCGGTATTGATTGCCGAATCAATCGATTTCTTTATTGAACCATTAATTAAAATTATCTGAATATCGGTGAGAAAATGATTAATTTGAAATTCTGAAAATTTTTCGAATCACTTTAATTCCATTATATATAGAAAATGATTGATGTTTGTGTACTAAATCTATATAAAGAATGGAAATTATTGAGAAATATTGTTTCAATATTAATTATTCAAGATAAAGATAATTTATTTGAATTTCCCAAGAAATAATACTATCGCAAAAATCTTTGGCAATATTCATGAATCAATTCGAAAATTCGCGAATCACACAAACATTTTTTGATGTAATCGAAACATTAAAACAAATCAGTGTTTTACAATAACAATTTTTGAATTGATGATAACAAATGTTCAATTGAAAGAATGATAGAAATTATAATTTTCTCTTTTTGATTGTAAATAAAAAATAATTATTTTTTTTTAATTTTTAAATTATAATAAATTAATTATTTGAATCCTGAACATCATGTCAATTTTGTTTTTTTTAATTTCCAGGAAGGTTATTTTCGTTTTGTAGTCCCAGTTGACATCTGCGTTTTTACTCTTGTTTTTAATCAATTTCGTTAATTGAAGCCAAAATTTCTGAACATAGCGGCATGGATCGATGATAAAAGTTAGCCATACTGACAAACCGTATAAAGTCTCTGACCGTGTCAATACTTTAGATCTTTTTGATTTCCTCCATTTTGTCTGTGATTGATTCTAATCGTCCTGCCGACAAGGTGTATCCAAGAAAGTTAATCACTTTATTTTCGAATTTGTTTTTTCATAGGTTACGTTTTAGGCCATTTTCTGGAAATTTGTTTAAGACTTCTTTTATATCCTCTGTATTTTCTGTTTTGTATTTACGTCTTAGCAAAATGTCGTCGAGATACACGACAACGTTCGCTGTATTTTTGAAAGTATGATCTATCATGCGTTGAAATGTGTCTGTCAGTTTTTCAATCCGAACGGCATTTTTAAAAACTCAAATAACCCAAAAAGTTTTCTTGATGTGTTCTTTGTGAATGTTTATTGGATAATACGCTTTCTCTAGGTCTAATTTGCTCTCGGTATTTGCGGAAGTTAATCTAGTGATTGCGTTTTTGATTAACGGTATTGAATAAACGTTGCTGGTAGAAAGATATTAAATGAAGAAAAGAAATAGATCAACGAAAAAAATTATTTATCTCTAAATAAAAAATAATTTTTATTAATGTTATTTTATTTAATATGGTTTAAAGATCATGTGGTTTACTAATTAATTATAAAATTAAATTTTTGAATTTTGAATTAAGTATTATATAAGTTATTACTTTTAGTATTTAACTCTTTTTTAAACCAATATTAAATATATAAAGGTAAATGAAAAACCAAAACAAAACCATTGTTCATTGTCGCTTTTTTTCAGAATATTTTAAATTAATAAATTAATTTAAAAACAAATAAACTTTTGAATTAATAATTAAATCGACGGTTTTAATCTCTTTGGATTCTAAAAAAACAAAATTAACTTTTTATTATTTCAAATAATTTTTTTTCATTAATTGTTTTAATTTAATTTTTTTAAATATTTAAATTAAACTTTTCTTTTCGATTATTTTTTTGGAAATCAAAATTGACAAAATTAATTCATAATAAACTGATCTTCCGGCTTCATTATTGTAATTCACTCTATGAACAGAATGTGATCAATTTCTATTTTACCAAAAAAAATAAAATTATTTTTTATTTACAATCATAATATTTCCAATTATTTTAAGTAATATATATATATATATATAGTTATATATAAAAATTTTATAAATAATTATAATAACTTATAAGAAACTAGGCAAATAAATAAATAAAATACTTTTATTTTATTATTATATAAAGGAAAATATAATTTCAGTTGTCAATTTTATTTTTAAGCCATTCCATTATGATAGCAATACCAGCCTGTAGCGAAAATGACTGACGGTAACCAACACGTCCAAGATGTTGTCCCTTTCTCCGGTATTGTGTACCTATAAATTTTAAATCAGGCTAAAAATTTCCTGTCATAAAAATCCAAACTACGTCCACGGTACAAGGTGCTATTTTAACTTAATGTTTAACAGTTACTTCTGATATTATTTATATAATTAAATATTTTTTTCATAATTTTAAAATATAAAATAAATAAACTAGTATTTATGCGTCTTATGTATCATATTTTTCATATCGTTATTAACCTATATTGTCATGTTGATTTACTCTTCCCCTAAGATTGATTTGATTTTATGTTTACAACATGTTTACTTATGACACTCTTTTTGGCTAAATTATAAGTATCCACTGATTTTAGAATTTGTCAAATTTTTGGTATATATCTGATTTATTAATTTAAAAAAATATACATTAAAGTTGGTTAATATATAAAAATAAAAATAACATTTTATACTCAAAGTAAGCATAGTATAAGTATAAATTTAGTTTCAAAAATTTTGTTCGATACATTTAATGAAATTGAAAAGAATAAATAATTTGAGAAATATGTTTCTTCTTCTCTAATTTTGCTCAAAAAGAATGAACCGTTTTTGGTCACATTGTTACGCGTGATGAAGAATGGATTTAGTGCAATATAGATGCGTTTTAGTCAGTGGTTGGGCAAGAATGAGCCCTAGAAGTCAAATCTCACAAAAAACGGGTATGGTAACAGTATGTAAGTCAGCAACAAATGTCATCCACTAAAAATTTTCGGAAGCTGGTCCTAATATTACAGCTGAGTCCTACTGTCTAGAAATCGATGTTAAATTAAAAAAAAATATATCAACGGAAGTCGGCATGACACGGAATACAGTACAGAAATTTGAAAGATTTAAAATTCAAAGTTCTTTCTCATACACCATACTCTCCAGACCCTTTATTAATTGAGAATTTGATCTTGAGAACTTCATTTACGGTAGGATCTTCGCCAATCAGGATCAAGCAACCAAAGCATTTGTTAAATTTTTCGAATCCAGACAATTAAATGTTTTTGGTGACGGAATAAATGGCATTGATTGACGTTGGCAAAATTCTAATTAGTCTGTTTTAAACTTAGCCTTAAGTATGTGCTTCTACATAACACTAATAAATATAGGTGGATGGAAGAATGTCTTGCCACTGTCTAAGACGAAGTACCTTAACGATATTATAAAAGGATTAACTTCGCAGATGCTAATTATATTGATATTTTTTGATTAAATTAATATATATATATAAAATTATTTGATAAGAAATGCCTTAAACTCACGCGTCAAAAGATAGTGACATAAAGAAAGAAATCAGATTTAGAAAAGTGAATGAATTAACAGAGGTGAATGACGTCATTAGAAATGTAGACGAAGTCCGGAGAATGGAAAAGCCGGTGCACGCAATACGACCAACATATAGAGATGTGGTTAAAACAGGCACACCGATGGATATGACAACAAGAAACATGACGAGGAAAGGAGATACCTCCGGAAGACGATCTTCTATGCAGAACAACATCACATTTTGGAACTGTAAGGAAGTAGGACATACAAGTTTTGAATGTAAATGTCAGAGGAAAATCACATGCCATGCATGTGGAGAAGAAGGTCATGTGCGACGCGAATGCAAAAATGTGGAAGATGTAACAATCCAGGACATAGAGCTGAGGAATGTTACACGAATCTGAATAAACGATATCAAGGAAGAACGGATTTTCAAAGGAGAACCCAAAGAGATAGCCGACAATTCTCAGATGCACAAACAAAAAGCCCAGGAGATCGGAACTCAGACAACTACAGAAGAGGATTCGAAAGAGGAAGACAGATCGCGATGATGGAGAAGGAAGAATATCGAGAATAGCGAGAACATATAGGAAAAAAACGAATCGTGCCAAGACGACGAGGAACCGATCTTGGCATTGGAGTAAGTTTTCTTAAACACAGACTAGATCATATAAATTATATATATATAGTAGTAATAATTTTAATAATATGAATAAAATAAATAATAAATTAAATATAAATAATATGAATTATAAAATTGATAAAAATAAGTCAGAATTCATGAGTGAGCCGAACTTCTATAAGAAACCAGAAACAAGTCACAAAGTGGTAAAATTTATAAAAAAGGACACGTTTAATGAAAGAGAATCCTCATGCCAAATATAGCGGAAATGATGGATAGGTTATATGGAACCAGATGTTTCAGCACAATAGACTTAGGAAACGCGTACTACCAGGTAGAATTGGACAAGGAATCACAGGGAAAAACGGCGTTTTCTACTAAATCAGGACAATTCTGTTTTAAACGGATACATTTTGGGATAGCAGCAGCCCCAGGAACATTTCAGGAACTAATGAACAAAGTATTAAAACTGATAAAGAAGGGAGCATCAGTTTATCTGGACGACATATTAATAGCAACAAGCTGTATTTTTGAAAGTATGATTTATCATGCGTTGGAATGTGTCTGTCCGTTTTTCAATGCGAACGGCATTTTTAAAAACTCCAATAACCCGAAAGGTATTATTATTTTTCAACAATTAATGATCATCCATGTAATTCTGAATCAAATACAGTTATTTTAATATTATTATCCACTAAGTATAATAATTTTATAAGAAATATTGGTTTTTACGAAAATTCAAAAGTACCTGATAGTTAATGTATCTAACAATCTCACAGGTTTCCATGGAAATTCTTGACAAGACTATACAAGCATCAGTTATCTTCTTTAATAATGTCTATGGATTCTGAAAATAACTGATCTTTCAAGAATAAACTTGATTTCAGTTTCTTCATGCAAAGGAATGGAAATTTCTTGAAAATGAAGCTATTTAACTAATATGTAACTACCGTCTTTAACTGATGCTTAGATGAATTGTTTTATTACATCAAGTTTCATAAATAATATCGGTTGTATGATCCTTTTTCGATCAACCAAAAGCTGGATAATAATAATTTTTCGCAAACTTTGCAAGAGTTTTCTTAGCCGCAACTCCCTTAAAATACAGTAATGATATTTATCTCTCATGTTAAGATTAATAATGATAACAAAGACGAAAATTCACCTTTTTCCTATCTACATCGTTAACCCCTTTAAGGTAAGGTACTTTATCTTTGATAGTTGCAAGAGTTTCTTCCATCCACCTATATTTATTAGCGTTCTATACAAGTGCATACTTAAGGCTAAGTTTAGAACAGACTAATTACTAGTTGTAAGATATTTATTCAACTACACCTAGTTCCGACTGAAATTCGGGAACAACAATATAAGAAAAACACAAATTCCTTATGGTAATTTAGACATTTACTCCCAATCAACGAAACAGAGAATAGTAATGAACGAAGAAATATTTAATATTATAAAAAGATCATATGTGACGATGTCTGAGGACAATATATGTAAGGTCACATTACTTGATCATAGTTCCATATATACCACAATAAAATAGATTACGGAATGTGACAAAGAAGATAAAAAAATATGATAATTTATATAAAAAATCATAAACAAAAACCAGCTACATATAGAGGTTCTATGCATTATGGGAAACGATAATTCTTTAACTTTACAGAGATGTAGAGATCTTCTAAAATCACCAAATTCAGTTTCCCAAATGTATCAGGTAATGAAAACAACCAATCTTACTCGTAAATAACTCAAGAAAAGATCAATTGTTACGGATGAGATTTCAATTATATCGACAAATCGAATCGAGAATTTCACACTCGGTGATGCTTCATATAACAAGGAAATATTTCTTACTTTTTAAACGAGTGTTATGAGCGCGAAGTCTTTGTTGAAAAACCAGTACTGGTTCTGGATAATATTAGGTTTCATCAATGTGCCGAGATTGCAGACTTTCGTATTCAGAAAAATATCGAAATTCTGCTTTTACATGTATATAGTCACGATCTAAATGTTTTTTTCGACTTTTACATTAAGTTTAGATCGAATAAGACCAAGAACAAATTCACGATATATTCTCATTTCAAATATGTCGACTGCAATTTCCAACTTACACGATTTTACAATATGTAGTCAATATTATCGGCATTTTTGGGAAACCGGGAATTTGATAAACAACAGGCAGCAAAGTTAATTTTATGATTAAAATATTTGATGAAAATTTATTTATAATATATGTAAATTTATTTGTTAGTCAGTTTTCTTTATATATTTTTATATACATAAATTTTTAATTATTATTTTTTTTATAAAAATTTGTCCGTTTAATTTTCAAAAATGTCCAATTATTTATGAAAACTGTCGTTATATTTATGAAAAACCCTGTATTGCTTTAAAATAAGTAAAACAATAAATAATACAACAAAAAACCATTTTAGATTTCTTAATATTTATTTTCAGAAAAATAAACTACCTGATCGGGTTGACATTGCACAATAGAAGAAAGGGTCTAATCATTGTTCTGGACAGACTATTTTCCCTATTGGGGTATGTTGCATCATTGCTCGTCCAAAAATATTGGTTTCCCCAATCAGCAATTCTGTATGACATAATTCCAAAAATCAAAAGCCAAATGAATCCATAAAGAATCCTGAAATAACGAAAAATAATCAATTAAATGATATTTTATCGATCGAATACATGGTTCAATGATCTAATAATTCGATCATATAAACGATTCAAATGCACTCGATTTTATATTCATTAGAGCACTGAAACAAATAATCATCAGAAAATAATTAAATCAATATTTTTTTCTATAATTATCAAATAATGCCGCCAGCTTTGGTAAAAAATATCTTATTTTTCTTGATTTATTTATTATTTTTTAAAAATATTTTTTGTTGATTGTTTGATTCCAGCTGAATATAAAAGTGTAATTATTTTCTTTTTCATTGAGACTGAATTTTTTCATTAATTATTATTTCATAAAAGATCATTTTAATTACAAATTGGAATAAATAATTACAATAATTATTTGAAAAATACACAATTGCTGTTTGTTGTTCTTTTATTAAATGTAAATAGAGAAAATAAACTTTGAAATTGTAAGTTTTTTTTAACAAAACAAATTTTTAAGTTTTATTAGAATATATTGTCCAATTTTGTTTGACCAAATTAATCGTTAAATTGAGACTCTTTCATAATTATCATTTCATATTCTTCTCCCTCTTCTTATTATTATAATTATCATTTGGATTATTATTATTATTATTATTATTATTATTATTATTATTATTGTTGTAATGGAAAGCGAAATTAAATGTATTTTCTTTTTCTATTAACTTTATTAAATAACTGGATATAAAAAGATAAGGAATATTTATTAATCAGAACAAAAAACATCCGGTTGTTATAGTCGATTGTTAAATCATTCGGTAGTGTGATGGAAAGTCGTCGCCTAGAGTGCTCAATGAAAAGAATTTCCAGTTCCAGCTAATCCAGGTAACTCGACAAATGATTAGTGATCCGGTTGGATGCGTCACAGATAACATGTGGAAATCACTTTGTTGAATTTCTCTACGTGACACAAATCAGCGGACATCGATTTGTTCAGAACACTTATATTAAGTACTGATTTTGAGTCGATAGCGATTTCAATATTTGTCAAACTTGAAACTTTAGAGTCACCATTACGTACGGCATAATTCTCGCCGGTAAACATATTCGAATTGCTGAGAAGTTTGGAGTAGAAATTCTTGTATCGAGTTTCATAAGCTGGATTGACTATTTTCATTTATGGAATGCTACAAGAACCGGTTTTTATTGCCATAAAAGATACATTGAAATTAGAATTAAATTATTCCATCCATTTGAAATTGTGAAAAAAGTGGAAAAATGGCATTTAATTCCAGATGCCATATATATATATATATATATATATATATATAAAGAGATAGAGAGGTAGTAAGGCTACTACAATAATAATAATAATAAATATTATTATTAAAATCAAAAATACGCCATTTGTTAAATAGACATTTATTTTTCAAGGAAATTAATTTCGACGGAATAACCGTCATAGTCAGGTCTCAAGAAAAAAATGAATTTTAAATCTGCTTATATATGCAAGCAGTGATTATGTCATCATTGGGTTATTATGTCATCTAAACACGCTCAATAGGATTTTTGAGAGACCTGCTTGCACATTAATCTTTTTTATGATTAGAGGACTAATTTTTCAATCTTGGGCACTATCATCAACTTATACAAAAGTTGTGATAGCATTAACCAATTAAGTAAATTATTCAAAATCAATTGTTGAGAAATTGACCAAAGAAACAATTGATAAATTAATTAATAAACCGATTAAAATGATAAAGAAGAATCAACAACTTTAAAATACGTTTTAAGCATTCCATATTCAGAGGGATTTGGTCAATTTAAACGTTCAATTTTAAAATGTGTAAATAATGCCTTTAATTTAAAAATAATTTCACAAACATATAAAATCCAAAATGTATTTTGTAATAAATCTCCAACCTCATTTGGATTATGTTTGGATCTCGTATATAAATTTGCATGTAATTGGTGTAATGCCACATACATTGGAGAGACGTCCCGTCATCTCTGTAGGAGAATCCAAGAACATGGTCGGAATTTATGTGGGAGTAATATTGCAGAACACAGAAAGGGTTGTAAGTCGAACGAAAACATAAACATAAATGATTTTAAAATTCTGTGTACTCGTTTTAAAAACTATTTTAAATGTGCAAACGGGTCTCTCGAAAATCCTATTGAGATTGTTTAGATGACATAATAATCCATTGATGATATAATCACTGCTTGCCTATATAAGCAGATTTAAAATTCTTTGTTTTTTCTTGCGTAATGACGATGACGGTTATATCGTCGAAATTAATTGTCTTAAAAAATAAAAAATATTTAACAAATGGCGTAATTTTTTTTGTTTTTAAAAATAAGTTGCCATTATTTTTTAATTTTTTGTATTATTAAAATAATTATTTAATTCAAAAATCGCAATATTGTTATAATTAAAAATTAAGAATAATAATTAAAAAATAAATTTTGTTGAAAATAATTTAATGGGAAGCTATTGTGATATAAAAGCAATTAAAACAAAGAAATGAAAAAAGTCCAAATTTGTATTCATTGTGTATTTTCGTGACAGTGGCCTTGACTTATGAATGTCAATATAAAGTCTTCATTGAATTGGTCACCACTTTCTGAATTCATTTATGAGAATAATATTTTTTTGTTTTAACTTACTGACATTTTTATAATGATAAAACCTTTCTTTCGAACTAATTAAATGTAAAAAATAAATTTTTTTACTTGCAAATAAATCTCATTATTATATTTTCTGTATATTTATTTTATATTTTTATAATTATTTCTTGATTTCAATCTATAACATTGTATGAGAATTTAAGAAATACTAAGAAACAGCTGAATTTTAATCTTTTATTCCTGGAAATTCAAGTTGAAGTACTTTAACGACAGGTTTTCAATATTAATTATGTTTCTAATAAAGCTTACTTAAAATGCCTATTGAGAGTTGGAGTTAAAATTTTACAACTGTTTTCTAATAGATTCTTGACATTAACCGTTCTTTTTATTGTACAGGTGAGTTAAAGTCGTTCAACCTTTAAAAAAATAATCAAATTATATGCTCCGATAAAAACTGAAATCGTAAACGCAAAGACTTCTACAACTAAAAAATGGAAGTTATAATAACTGTCAAGTCATCAATTTAATTATAATAAAACTGAAGAGATCATCTTAAATAAAATCATGGAATATGCATGGTTCAAGTGTCAGGTTTTACCCAACATCTAAAAATATCGATTGAATTTCGAAAAAAATGTAATAAATACATCATCAATACATCATGCTCCATTAATATTATTATTCAATAAAGCAGGTCCTGAATTATTACCATGCTGACCATAATATTACGTTTTTTGGTAAAAGTATTGTTTTTGTGAAAGACAGGTAAAGACTCGCATTTGATGTTATAATTTTTGCACAAAATAGTGCATATACAACAATAAACAACAATTCCAACCTTTAACATGTAAATATTTTGTAGGGCCCCCTTTGGCAGCAATCACAGCCAAATAATTTGGCATGGAATTCAGCAATACCAGACAATACTCAGGTGTGATTTCGCTGCACCATACATCGGGGATTTTTTCTTTAAAAATCGTTCCTAGATGTCAGTCGCAAAGCAGATACCTTCTTTTTGAGTATCGACCAGCAGTTCGCTATAAGATTAAGGTCAAGTGAACTACCACGCTAGGGGCCAAGAACCTCCACCTGGTTTTCCTGTAGCCATTGCTGCTGTGATTGCTGTCAAAGGTAGCCCTACAAAATATTAACATGTTAATTATTGGAATTGTTGTTTATATATACCTTACTGTTGCCACCTTATGTTGTTGTATACACCTTATTTTGTGCAAAAATTATATCATCAAATGTGAGTCTTTACCTGCCTTTCACCAAAACAATACTTTTTCCAAAACACTGTTATATTATGGTCAGCATGGTATATATTGTATTGAACCTGATTTATATTGACCCAAATTTGCTTTGATTTCATTTGATTTGCGCAAGCCGTTTTGACCTAAATTTAGTTTAATTTAATTATTTTTTTAATTTAGATGGTTTTGACCCCATTTGCTAAATTCGATGTTATGAGTATATTGATTTTTAATGGTTTTAAACCTATATGTTTGTTAAATTTTTATTTATTTATTTATTCATTTTATTTATATGTTGATTTATTTATCATTTTTTTTCCTTTTATAATAAAAATTGGTTTTTAAAAGACTACTTTGAAAATATAACATTCGTTTCAATATATTTTATATAAACTTGAGAAAAGTGAAAACCATACATTTATTATTTATAGACTTCATTTAATAGTATATTTTTTTAATAAATTTGCGATATGAAAAAGGAAAACAACAATCTCATTCTAATCTTGTTCTAGGTCAGATGAATGAAAAAAATCTAAAAATTTGAAAAGACATTTTTCTAAAGTATTCCAACGAAAACCGATTTACACAATAAACAAAAAATGGGTGTCAAAACTAGCTAAAATAAAAAAATAATTAGTATTAAATTAGTATTAAAACAAGGGTCAAAATGTCTGGATCAAAACAAGAAGGGTAAAAAAATCAGGGTAAAAGAAAGCAGGGTGAAACGGTCTGGAAAAAGAAGGATCTTCATAATTTGTATATCATTAATTTATTTATTTACTTTAGACCAACCTTAATGAGAATATGCAACATTAGCTCGTTATACGAAGCCTTAAAAATAAATAGAAATGTAACGTATGATCTTAAATCATAATGGTCTTCTATTTAAACAAGTAAATTACCTAATAAATTTATTAAATTTAATCACATTGAAGACATTTTACTCTAATTTTTATGCGGTTTTTGTTGCAAGATTTTTAAATAACACGGTTATTTTAAACATTTTCTTTTTTACATTGAGTTTACTTAAATATGTTTTTTCTTATCGATCTTAAAAGTTTGTTGGTAACATTTTAGATTTATTTTTATATTTATACTTTTTTATAAATATTGAAATCGCAATCGAGTTTTGGTTGTCGATGTGCGGCTTCAATTACCGAGACTATAGTTATGTAGAACTGAATCTAACCTCAAGTATTTATTTTAAATCTTTTATTTATAAAAGATAATTAAGTAACAGAACACGATACAAAATTATCGAACAAAGGACCTAGAATATTTCGTAGGATTGTTGGAAGCTATTATTTCTAGATCAGAGAATAATGAATGAATTCCATGAAAGGAGGCAAATTTAAAGCCACAGAACAACCAAAGGTCAGCTGAGAAAAGACTAAATTTTCTGCTGAGAAGACTTGATATGGACGTCGGTCTGAAGAATGAATACGATAATATAGTAAAAGAATATGTCAGTAAGGGATATATACATGAATTAACTCAAGAGAAAGAGTGGCTTCTTCCGCATTTCCCAGTAGTAAGAAGACAGAAAGAAATCACCAAAGTTAGAATGGTTTTCGATGCAGCCGCTAAATGGCAAGGAATTTGTCTGAATGACAAGATTCATCAATGACCGAAATTACAAACAGACCTGTTTGAGATTTTACTTAGATTTTGAAGATTCAATATTGCTTTATCGTGCAATATTGTAAAGATGTTTCTCCTGATAAAAATTAAAGAAACAGACAGACGGTACATGTGATTTTTGTGGAGAAAGAATAAAAAGTTAGTGAAATATGAATTTAACAGGTTAGTGTTTGGAATTAATGCGTCCCTATTTTTCGCACAATTAATTAGTAAAATAAACGCGGAAAGACATATGAAATCATTGCCAGAAGCGGCAAAAGCAATTTTGGAATCAACGTATATGGATGACTGTTTGATATCAGTTGAGACAGAAGAGCAATAATATTAATAAGCAATAATATCAATAATATTGCAAATTTTCCGCAAGATTTTGGTTCCCAAAAATGCGAAAAACTATAAAAAATTACCAAAAAAATTGTGAATTTGTTCGAGAAGAAATGCGAAAGAAATCTGCCAACAAATGGGAGAAATTCCAGAGTTCCGTCTTTATAAAACGTTGAAAGCGTTCGTTAAAATCGGAATTGATTTCGTTGGTCCGATCCTTATGAAACAAGGACAGAAAAGAGCGAAGACGACATATTTTTTTAATTACTTGCATTCAATGTAGATGGGTACATTTGGAGATAACAAAAAAGCTGGAAATTAATGATATTATAAGAGCGTTAAAAAGATTTATTGCCAGAAGAGGGAGACCATCTATGATAATTTCGGATAACGGAAGAAACTTTCGAGGAATAAATGGCGAAATAGTAAAGATTAAACAAGATACTTACAAGGCTTTAAAGGTATTAAATTATGGAGAAATTAGATGGATCTTTAATTCTCCGAGGGCACCTCATTTTGGAGGAATTTTTGAGTCTATGGTGAAAACAATCAAAAACGCGCTATACACCATACTCGGTACGGCTGAAGTTACTGATGAGGAATTGGAAACAATCTTAATATAAATAGAAGGGATCGTTAATTCTAGACCGTTAACGAGATCCATGGAAGATCCTAGAGACAATGCGATACTTACACCAAATCATTTTATCATTACTGGTTACCAAGGAAATTGTAATTCTATGATGTCAGGATCAGAAAAAGGAAATGTAAACTCCAGATGGAAGCACGCTCAGAATCTAACTATTCAATTTTGGAACAGATGAAAAAGGGAATTAATCATGGAATGGAGGAACAGAAGTAAATGGTTAAAAGAAAACCGAGATCTAAAAGAGGGAGATTTGGTATGGTTTTTAGAATCGGGTGATAATAATAAAAGATGGTCTGTGGGAGTAGTAAAGAAGATGATTCTGGGACCTGATAACAGATGTAGAGTGGTAGATATCGAAATCGATGGGATACTGAAAAGACGAGCAATTCAGCAAATATGTAAAATTGATCATCAGAACGACAATGTTCCTGAAAAAGAATTTAACGAACGAGATGAAGAGATTTCCAGATTAGAAGGTCAACAGAGTCAGGACAATTATGATAGTTAATTGCTTCATGCGGGGAAGAAATGGAAGATTCAAATTAATGAATCGATTAATTAAAAACATTTGTGTGTATAAAAATTTAAGTTTTTATCATTATCTGACATTTTGTTTTGAAATTTGATGAATCATAAAAAAAATTTAAAACTTATTATTGAATAAATTCTAAATTTTTCTCTAAAAAATATATATATTGAAAAAAGTGCAGTATTGTTTTACTGCATCAATTGTAATAATTTGTAATTGAAATAATAATAAAATTTTTAAAAGGTGAATTGAGTTTTGGTTTTTGCATTTAATTCGACATCGAAAATTTGAAAACAAAATTTTAAAATTGCTAACTGATAGGTGTTTCATAGAAAACATCAACGATGTAAAAAGTACATTATGTGTAGATTAAAAATGTTTTAATTTATACTACTGCATTGATGTTGGAAGTTTAATATTTATCATCCAAAATGTGAACTAACTTGACATTATATATTTCATTTAAAAGATTTACTACAAATGTTATTGGTTAAAATAAAAATAGTATTTATCATTTAAAAATATTGATTTGATTTAATTATTTACAAATTTTACAAAAATTAATTTAGTAAAATTATTTTAAATTTACAATAATAAAATTAAAAATTTTAATATTAAATCTAAATTTGATTAATTAGTTTCAGATTATAAGAATAAAAGTATTAATCATCCATCTGATTAGGAGAGGCACAATCCCAAATCAACACACAACATTTATACATGCAAACACTACACAAAATATCAACTTTCCAAATATTCCTCACAGGAGATATAAGAGAATTAATTTTAACTTTCTAAATATTCTTTTGCAAGTAGAAACTTAAATTGTTAAAAAGATTTGACTTTATAGTCTTGTATTTAGAAAGGGTATTTTTTGGAGTAGAAAATAAAAACCTCTGGAAAATCCAGAGGAGTTCGCAATGTCAATTTTTCGTGAAGCATTTTAAGGATCAAGCTTAGTGAAACGTTTATCTCTATCAAGATTAGTGTATTTAAACGCAATTTATCCATATGATAACAAAAATTGCATAAAGCTGGTGAATTTTAAAACATAAAACATTTTAACATTACAAAAAAAAGAATTTCTTTACAGCAGTTAATTGAATTTTAAAATTGTTTTTAATACTTTCCTGTACAATATTGCTTGGTTTATATAATACTTTTGAATATTTAAAAACCCTAATTGTAAAGTAATTTATGAAACATAAAAAATTTAAACATTATGAAAGAAAATAAATCTACCAAAAAATACACTACAAAAAACAAATAAGAAATTCGTTTAAATAGATAATTAATTTCCTGATTATTAAGTTAATTAATTATTAATTAATTAATTATGATTTTGATTGCTACCCTATAAAAAGTCCCAATACCTTGGTTTGTTTTTTTTAAAAAATACTAACAATTTTTATACATTATTAAAGCGTGAAATTTATCCTTTATGTATTGAAATTATAAATTAAATCATCAGTTTCGTTTTACACTTATTAGACCGAAACAAATTAAAAATCTTCAATGTTTGGTTGAATAGTTTGATTTGTTTTGAAAAATTATTTGGTTATTTATTTATTATCCTTCGATTTCTTAATTCAATTACAAACCTCATTTGAGTCGAGAGCCAGACACAGAAGCCACCCAAATCAATGGCAAAACTTTCCAAAAAGGATTATAAATTAGTGGTCATAACTTATCAATCATTCTTTATTATCTGCCAAAAGTGACTCGTATAAGCCTCAAATTTATATTTTACTAATTTAATTTTCTACTGATAAGAATTTAATTGTGTTTCAATTATTCTTCCTCGGTTTGACTCTCAATGATAATATAATATAATATAATAAATTCTTTTTTCAGAAAATATTTTATAAAAATATGTCAACTGTTGACTCGGAGATAAATTTATATATTTTTAGTTTTAATTTTTATTTTTATCATTCTTTTTAATGTTTTACATATTTTTCTATTTAATAGAAAATAAATAATAAGTACTAAAATAATATTTTATCGAATTATTTTTCCTCTTGAAAATAAGACGAAAATTCAATTTATAAACTGAATAAATATATATTTTGTCAAAAGTCTTTTCTTTTAAAATTTATTAGGAATTTTAATTATTTATATGGTTATCAATCAGCTTTTGTTTAAAATGTTTAAAAATCCCTTTGGGAATCAAAAAATTATTTTATTTGACAACATGTTAGTTAAGAAAAATAACTTTGCCTCTTCTTTTCGAGAAGATCTATTAAACGGTACAATTATTGTTGGTATGGTAAACTTACTATGAAGTTTTGGGGTAGGAAAAAAAGAATATAAAGTTTTATTACCATATCACATTAACTAGATAATAAAATTTTATTCAAACTTTTTCAGTTTTATATAAAAAAAATTGTTAGTCTATTTATAATTTTTTTTCTTTTGAAAAATTTTAATTATTATATTTCTTTATTTATTTTAAACATATTTTTATTAGTAATATATTTAAAATATAAAATGATTGACTTTATAAATTGTAAATTATTATCGAAAATTTAAATGTATAAATTGTGAAAAGGAAAAACATCATTAAATTAAAAAAATTTTAAAAAATTAAACAATTTTGAAAATGCAAAAAAAATTATAAAATAATTTTCGTTGAAAAAAATGATTTTGGATTAAAAACAATATTTATAATACATAAAACCATTAATAATAACTAATTGGTTAAACGAATAAAAAATATAATATACAAAATATTTATATAAAATTATATTTTTGGTAAACGATATAATAATTAAATATTTTCTTACCGTTTTGAAGAGCAATATTTCAGCTTTGAAACCTTCTTATTGTTTTTGTTTTTATGCAATTTTGGCATTATTTATCAATACAAAATAAATAAAATGAAGGAATGCAAATGAAATTTCTTTTATAAAAAATGATGAAGACCATCTGATTTTATTTTTAATGTATTGTTTAAAATGTATTTCATTTGTTTTACTGCTTTGGAAATTCATTTCTAACAGCCAATGATAACGAATATAGGAAAATATAAACTTTCTTTTGTATTCTTTTATAGTCAATATCGTTTTATATAAATTATAATTTGTTAAATATAAATATGGAAAATAATTTATCTTTTCTATTATTTATAAGACATTATTAATAATATTTTATTAAAAATTAAACATAAAAAATTATAAAAATGGAAAAGAAATAAATTTTAATATTTCAGAAAATAATAAAATTACTAGAAAAGAACACATCATGCAAAACGGTACAGCTAAATTTTTATTTATAAATTTTTAATTTTAAATTTTAAAATATATTTAATCTTAATATTCTAGAATAAAAAAACAACGGAAAAAATTTATTTTACAACACGTTCAACGAACATATTTAAATTTAATATTAAAATTAAGCAATTTTTAGTTTCATTCATCCGATGAAATTTATTTTAGTTTTTGAATCTCTTCAGTATTTTCTTTCTGACATTCTCTATATCGAAATTGTCTATCTGCATTCAGTCTTTTCTCACGTTCTTCTAGTAACCTTTATCGATTTACACATTTGAAATCTTTCAAAAATATTAACTAATTAGTATTCTAAGAAGATAATGATTGAGCGTTAATTATTAAAGTATTAACCTAAGCCCTAACTTTAACCCCTAACCTATAACCATAAACCTAACCATAATACTAACTCTATACAAATGAAATGTTGATATTATTATTAAAATAAATAATTACTAACAATTTTCATATTTAATAGCAATACGGATCAAAGCGTAATCACCTTAGACCGTCATCTTTAGGTCACTGATTAATAATATAATTCACTTGTATATAAATGCAAAAATAAACTGGTTGAGACTGCCGATTGAATATTAGTTTTAGGACAAAAAGAATGAATAAACAGGGCTTAGCACGACACTATCTTCCAATAACTATTAAAATGCTCACACAGAATCTTAAAATTATACGTATTAATACCGCATTTACAGGTTTTTCTATGTTCAGTATGTAGTGTCCTACTTACTGACACTGCGAGATTATTTTATTTGCATGTTCTTTGATTTTTGTGTTTGATTTAGAGTGTTTTTGTAACTCATTCGTGTTTGATTTGTCAGTTTTTTGTTGTTGATGGTATCACCGAATGATTGCTTATTTCAAGTGTGATTTTTGTTATTCTTTTATAGTAGTCATATTGAGATTGTTCAGTGATCCAAATTATAAAGATAGAAATAGAAGATATGCAATTTTAGAAAGTCGTAAGAAGGAAAAAGTTTTAAAAGTACATATATTAATATTATATTTATTATATGTGTGTATATGAATAATATAACAATATTAAATATTGCTCGAAAATTTTATATACATTATTATTACTGATTACAATTATATTATACTACCTACCAAGCATTTTTCTGTAAAATCGGTTCGTAAAGGAATTTTCCGCAAACCAATTTATCAATATTCCCCACTGAAGGTGTATCTCTTCATATAATCTATTTCCTCAAAATCTCGTTGCGCAACCGAATGATTCTTTGACGTTTCTATCGATATTGTTACAACCGAAGATCGTTCCTTTGAAACCTTTGAACAATAAACACAAATCGAAATTGAGATTTATCCGTGCCCTTCTCTCTCTCTTGTATGTAATTTTTTGTGTTGAATTAAAAGAGTTTTTTCGTTGATCGTTATTTTTCTCTTGATATAATTGTTTTATTTTCTCGAACACTAAATTAACCTAACGCAATTCCTTGATATATTGAGTTGGGCTAGTTTAGCTTTGTTGGCAACTTTTATTTTATAGTAAAAATAGAGATTTGACAACACTTCCTAATCTCTATTTTTTTACATTTAGCAATACTTCTTATAAGATGATATAAAACGTCACTTCCAGTAAAATTTATTAACACACAATATTTTTAATTTTCACGCAATTTCCGACAATATTGTCTATTTAAAAATCGCATTTATAAAATAGGATAGTTAAAATATGTGAATGTTTTTGAACCATGTTTAATTAAATTTTATTATAAGTTATTCATATTTATTATTTACAAATATTAACTTATCTCACATCTCCATCTCTTAAAAGGCTTAAGCCATTCAACATTTCGTATTAATGTCTTTCCCTTATTATTTGTAATTTCATAACTCCTGTCATATCGCTTTTTAATTGCATCATAACGATTCACGTCCTTATTATTAAGACTTTCAATTTGGACTAACACTTCATCTCCAACATTGAATGTTCTGTGACAAGTTTTACTATTATCATAACTATTTTTTTCCTGATTCCTCTTAACTAAGCTTACAATTTCATCTCTATTTTTATCCGTTCTCCATGAATTATTTCACTGTCTATTAATTTTAAATCCAAATATCGCTTCTGCCGGGCTCATTCTAATCGATTTATGTGTTGTAGCATTCAACGAAAATTGTACCTCTGGTAAGATATCAACCCATTTCTTACCGATTTTATCTTGTCTTGTGGCATTTATATAATCTCTTATGGTTCTAAATTTTCTATCAATTATGCCATCAGCGCTATGGTGATAAGAGCTAGAAAATTGTAGTTTTATTTATGATGTTCCACAAGCTCTTTCATCACGACGATTTAAACGTTTTAGCACAATCCATGTGAATTATACGTGGTGCTCCAAATTTCAAAATCATGTGCCTGAGAAGTATTTTGATTGTCGTAGCTTCATCTTGCTTAGCAACTGCATTTAATGATATAAATCTGCTAAACCGATCTATAATAGCCAAAAAATATTTTTTTTCTCTGAAATGTTTGCTTAAATGGACCACACAAATCTAGAAACATTGATTTGAAGGGATAGTTTGCACTTTGTTTCACGATGGGTTCTTTTGACTTTGTTGTCATAGTCTTCATTTTCTGACATATTTCACATGATTGAATAACGTACTTGACACATTCATACATCTGTTTCATATCGAAATCATTCTTTATATTGTTTTCCGGAGTCCCATATCAGTAATAAGTATATTTCTGTACCAGTAAAAATGTGTTAACTGAAATTATCAACATGAGATTTGCTGAACAAATGTTGATTCCATGTTTAGGCCGCTACTAAAAATTCATCGGGTGAAACTCACTATGAGAGTGATTTAGGTGTCGGTAGTTTGATGGAAATTCGTCGGCGTGAGTGCCATGTGAGACGAATTTCAAGTACCGACTAAACCTGAAAACCCGATAAATGATTAGTGATCCGGTTGGATGCGTCGCAGCTAATGTTATGGAAATCGATTTGTTGATTTTCTCTATGTGATAAAATTCTGCTGACATTGACTAGTACCATATACTTACGTACTAGTTTGGGACAGTAGAAATCTATTATATGATCGCATTGTGATACATGTAATAACATACATAAAAATAACATTGTCGAGCTTTAAACAAAACATACTCACTAGTTACAGAAAATGAAAGACTGATTAATCAAATTAAACTCTTGATAAAAGTTACACACAAAAATTTGAATTATCGGTATGACTTGTTGTTATATTTATCATTTTAATAAATAATTACTGTTTCGAAATCAGTTTTGAAATCAGTTTAAAGATATATGAGTTGCAAAAACGAGAAATTATGAAATTGTCGAATAAAGTAAATGAATTGGAAGAAATAAATGCGTTTTTAATGACGATTTTGGAAAAATAGCAAACTCTTCCACCAGTTTTCGATTCGAATTTACTGAGGAAAGATAAATATTTAGCTATAGAGAAAGAATTCTCAATCAAATCGATGAAAGACAAAAACACTCGAATATCGATTTGACACATTGCAAAACGACACTAAACGACTTATTCGAAGAAAATAATAATCGAAATTCATATCGATGGTCATCTGATTCTTCGTCCTTCAAGAAATCCGATTACCTTTTAAAACATTTCTATTTCCGCCGAAATGAGACCCAAATGTTGTCCGGTGCGATCAAATTTTAATTTGACGAGTTCTAGTGGATTGTGGTATAGCAAATTGGTATAGGAAACCAATTTAATCCAATACGGCACTAATGCGATCCGAAACTGTGGTCTTTCGACGTTGTATTTAGAATAAACAACGCATTATCTCCAATGATGACTATTCGAATTTAATTTGAATTGATTGAATTAATTAATAAGTTAATATATATATATATATATA
>MQRK01213769.1:19887-31869 GCA_001938485.1 Girardia tigrina | reverse complement strand
ATATATATATATATATATATATATATATATATATATATATACATACATATATATATATTAATTAAAAAGTATTATCACTACCATGAGCATAAAAGTAATTGCTTTGTGGTCCGTTCTTAGCGTAAATCTTTTCCCACATAAAAAGTGTTTAAAGTGATTCGTAAAATAATATATTTCTAATAACTCTTTCCGAGTAATGCAATATCCTACTTCTTGTTTACTCATCGGATGTGAGTCGTATGTAATAACTCTTTCATTCAATTTATCGTCTTGTTGTGACAATACTGCTCCTATAACGTCAAAGCTTGCGTCAGTATCTAGAATAAATTCCTTATTGAAATTGGGGTATGATAACACCGGAGTATCGATAAGAGCGGCTTTCATGTTCTTAAAAGCTTCGTCGCATTCGTTTGTCCATAGTAATTTTTCTTTGTTTCGACGACATAGTTGTTCTAATTGTCTTGAATATTTTGAATAATCTCTAATAAATTTCCGGTAATAATTACATAGTCCTAAAAACACCTCAATTTTTTTAGACAGTTAGATCTTTCAAATGTAGTAATCGCTTCAATTTTTTTTGATCCGTTTTAATACCTTATGCATTAATTATGTGACCAAAAAACTGTGTTTCTTCATTCAGTAAAAGACATTTTTGTGGATTGATCCTTAATCCCGCGTCCTCAATCCTAGTCAAAACTTTCGCCAACCATAATAAGTGTTCATTTAAATCTCTTGAAAATACTAAAATGCCGTCTAAATAAACTATCGCTTCTCTCCAATTCAGATCACCTAAGACTCTTGTCATCAGTTTTTGAAATGTCACAGGAGCGGCTGATATTCCAAACGGCATCTGGCTAAAACAATATTGGCCATGTTTCGTTGAAAAAGCTATCTTTTCTTGAGATTCTTAATCTAATTTTGCTTGATAATACACGTTCTCTAGGTCAATCGTACTAAAGTATCTGGCCCCGTTTCGTACATACAGCATTTCTTCAATATTCGGCAAGGGAAATGCCAGTCTTTCTGTAATTTGATTTAATTGTCGGAAATCCCTGCATAGTCGAATGTCTTTCTTTTCTTTCTTCCAAACGCACACCATGGGCGCATTCCATGGGGAGTTGCACTTCCTAATAACTCCATACTTTTTGAAGTTTGAGATTGCTTCATCGATTTTCCCTACTAAATGCATTGGTTGACGTCTAGGATTAATCATAATTGGTGGACCTTTAGTTAATATCTTATATTCTAGTATTTTAGTGCAACCTATGTCCCACTGATGGACCATAAAAACATTTTTATGTTTTTCCAAAACTTTATATAAATTTGAATTTCTCTTAACATTAAATATTTTGACAGCATGGCTAAATCTCTCACTCTCAGATGTCTGTAACATATATATATGTACTTTAATATTTATTGCAATATTTACCTCCAAGTTACAAACATAATTATTCTCGATATTTTCAAAATCATTTGTATTTAGCTTATTATAATTTTCAGCTTTTATTTATTTAATTTTAAGTTTATTTAATAAGTTCATTCCAGCAATTAATTTAGGGGACAATCTATCGGCTACATAAAATTCAATATCTTTTTGTCGATTATCAATTTGCACGAGTAGTGTAACTTTTTCATAAATTTTCAATGAACTGTCATTAGCACAAAATATTTTATAGTCTGACACATTTATTCTAATATTCTTAAATTTATCTATGATACTTTTATCTACCTCGCTTATACGATACCCTGTATCTAATAAACAATTAATCAATACTTGATTTAATTTAATCTTTAAGCTAGGTCGGCCGTTCATCTCATTATATACAATTTTATACTGATTAATTTCAGGTTGTGACATAACATTAACATTTTTAAATTCATTTAATAAATATATTTTATTATCATTATTTACAGCTGCATTAAGCTTACATTAAACGAATTCAAAAACATGTTCAAAATATGTTTATATCGATGAATTTTTTTAATATTTTCATCTGGATAAAAAATAATGCTTCTAAAAAATATTTTTATTATTTTAAAATATCATTATTTAAAGCCAAAAAAAACCTTGCGCCTGATTCGACTAGTTTTTATTTTTATTTGCTGAGTATTAATTTTTATACATTATAATTTGTTAACTAAAAATAGGGGAAAATATATCTTAATTATTTACATGATATTAAAATGATATTAAATATGATAAATAATAAAAAAATTTAAAAAAAAATAAAATTTTAATATTCTAAAAAATAATATTCATTATTTATTAATTAATTTAAAATAAATAATAATTAAATAATCATTTTTGAAATCAATTTTTTTAATATATTACTAAGAAAAATATTTATAAATTTTGTAATAATTTTTATGAATAAATTTTTTGTAATGATTTAAATTTAATTTTGAAATTAATAAAATAAAATTAGAATTTCAATAATCAAATTTACAAAAAAACAAAAGAAAAATTCTTTTGAAACGCCTTTTTTTAAATTGAAAAAAATACTTTGTTTTATGAAATTGGATTTTTTTTACATTTTATAAGACGCCTTTAGCTTAATTTTATTATTTTTAAGTAGATTGAGAAAAACATTTTACAGTCTATGTTAAATAATTACAAAAAAAACATTATTTATAATTATTCACATTTTTTCAACGAAGATGTTTTTAAATTGTGGAATATTCAGAAAAAAAGATTTCAGTAAATAAAATAATCTTTTTTTAATAAAATTTTTTTAATTAACTATTTTATAATCAAAATTTTTTATGTCATTGTGAGTAAATTTTTTAATGTGTTTTGTATTATTGTCTGAAATAATTTAAAGTAAAATTTTAAATATTTTTCACTTAAATATTTAATAACTGTAATAAATGTTTGATAATTTTTAAAATAAAATAAAATTTAAAAATTTACGTGATATATTTTAAGTGATAATTTAAATAATAAAAATTTTAATGATGTGAATAATTTTGAAGCATGATTTAAATAAAAATAAATAAATTATAAATTGTATTTATTGAAATAATTTGATTCCATAATATTTTGATAATTAATTTAATAAATAATTTTGATTCTTTTGTACTGTTTTGTCCTCAAAATTCAGTTTTATGACGCATTATATATCACAAAATACAGTCAACATGAGGCATCTCTAATGCCTGTCGCAGACTTCATTTATGTGAAAATCTTTCAGTTAGAAGATATCTTTTTAAAAATTTTCTTTTGTTTTTTGTAGATAGAGACTTATCGGAGCATTAAAATTAGGGACAATGTTGATTGTATATAGTTCACCATATTTTTCCATAAATCCAGGTTCTCTAGACTCTAGAGAATCGAGATTCTCTTACAACCGATCGAGGTCACACATCTCTCCAGAAAAAAAATATGGGTAAACCAAAAATTCTAACTTTCCAATACCAAAACATTACAATAATTCACAATCTTTCTTTTTGCTGTCATTGAGATTGTCTCAGGGCTTTTTCTAGGTCATCATTTTCTCTATTTTGATGATTTCCTTGCAAAGTTTCTCTAATTATGCTTATCATTTTACTCTGGTTTTTCTTGATTTCACTGCGTCAACAACTTTAGTGCTTCCAGGTTTCAATTGAACAATACAATCGTAGAGTGTCGTTTTAGAGGTAAAATTTGTACTCTTAACATTCAGTAATTACATCAATCTTTTCTGATTGTCTATTCTTCCTAAAACAAGAAATTTGATAATATAATGATATCAATTAAGATTCATTTTAGAAAAGAATGAAATCCGAAAAATGTTACACTGCTTGAAAAACAAGTACACAAAATGATACAACAAAACATATTAGATTTTCATTACCTAAATATTTTATAATTTAACCATAAAAAATTTCCTTTAAATATGTTGTATCTATCCGGTACATTCTAGGTACTTAATAATCCACTCACACAAATACATATCTGCAATATATGAAAATTGAACTTTCTGGCAATTTTCCATTTAATCTGAAGATATTGTTTTTATTTCTGTTTTTAGCGAAAATAGTTTAGTCATGAAGTACGAAGCAATGCAACAACGTCCTATTTCATGTTTATCATATAACTTAACATGTTGACAGCCAGGCGCATTTTCCATGTTTTGCCCAAGGAGCCAACGTGAATTTTTCATTATGCGATGTCGGTCACCGGTGGCCCAACGGCAGTGTACCAAGTCGAGTGCCGGTCACCGGCAGTGAACGTGTTAAAAAGTATTTCTATCGTTCGATATTATTATAAAGATGTTGTAAATTTTTATTTATATTTACCTCGGGTTTAATAAAATACATAACTTTTGAAAGAGAACTTTGATGTTTTTAAAAAAAAACTAAATTACCTTTAAGACTGAAATTATACAATTATATTTAAATTAGATAATTATTTTTTAGAAATCAGGAAATAGGAATTTGTAAAAAAAATAAATAACAAAGTCATTTCTACAACGTATTTAGTTTTTGAAAATGTTTCTTTGATATTCATAAAGGTCGAACAATCTAATTAAAGTTTATCACGTATTAATTTTACGAATTTGTTTTCACTTAAATTATAAACTTATTTTCACTTCTAGTACAAAAAATAACCAAAATACATTATAGATTTCAACACAAAAAAACTTTTCAAAAATTATTTGCAATTAATAACATTGTATAAATATGTACAACGAAAATCTAAAATCATATTAATCTCGGGTAAGGACTTGTCTCTTTTCAATGAGAAACCCACTGCACGCGGAAATATTTTCTACGACACCTCCATCGCAGGCTGTCGTCGTCCAGTTCGAGGCGAACGCCTTCGTGCAGATGCTTTCAGGGCAGTCCATTCCATAGTTCACTCCGGCTCCAAAGCAACATATGAGCTTTTGCTCACAAAAGTTGTGTGGCCGTTCATGCGCCGCGATGTCAAGTTATGGTGCAAAGCTTGTCTCCAGTGCCAAGCCAATAAAGTGACAAGACATACAAAGCCGCCAATTCTTACCTTGTGATTTTAGATTTTTGTTATACATATTTATACAATGTTATTAATTGCAAATATTTTTTGAAAAGTTTTTTTATGTTGAAATCTATAATGTATTTTGGTTAGTTTTCGTATTTTATTTAAGGTTTTACGTATTTTCTTTGGACAGATGAATCAATCAATGAAATTACATTAGTTCTACGTTAGTTAAAAACAACTGTATGGTACCAAATAGACAAACGTTTTAGTGAAGCATGGGTCCTCTAAATCAATAAAAAGAAAAGCTACTTTCATGGCATGAACATAGTAGCGCGTAAAGTGTCTCGTTTAAATTGATCAAGAGCAACATTTTTAAGTTACACTGACAGTTTCGGTCGATGAAAGGGGTTGCGACGGTGGTATTGATAAGTTTTATCTCAGCATCAATGGAATGTGTAATTGTTTGATGTCGGCATTCTCCTCGGAGTGACTTAATATCACTACTTTTGAATTCATTAGACAAAGTAATTATATACAGGTTTATTGATATAATGCACGCGACAATCAATAATTGAGGTTTGCGTTAAAGTGTAAGCACTAAGAACACTAATCAGTAGGAAATAATAGACAACCACGTTTTAAAAAATGTTTGATACAATCAAATCACATTGAGTGAGTTTTTCAGAGTCCCAAAACATTATTCGGACCGACGGAAATTTCTCTTTATAGAAACTAAAGGTGAACGAAAACTAAATACGGTGTTTAATATGAAGATTAATCTGCATTGGATTTCGGTGAAAAGTGTTGCTGGAAATAGACGTACTAGCTGTTATAAATAAAAAATGAATACAAGTTGTTCAACCCAAATTCCAGGTTAACCAAAATACCAAACGGTGATAGCAGAGCTGTGAATGTTAATCAGGAATTCGGACTTGTTTTACTGAGCCCGTTTTATTTTCATTTAAAAATAATTCAAAAGTCCGAAAATAATAATTTGATAACGTTTACTCAATTTAACAAAATATATTCAGATTGTTTTTTTGCACAAAGAAATATATCAGATCGCTTTTACCAACAAAAATATATGAGATCGTACATTTAGAATTTTTCTCCAAAAAATAAAAATAATCGATAATTCGACAAAACAAATATTATTAGTTTCAAATTATTCAGTCAGAACAAATGTTGAATTTGCACAGAGCATTTTTTTCGACATTAAAAATAAGCAAAAATTGTAACAATAAAAAGGAAAATTTTATTTCACTGTCGGTAATTATTCACTCATTACTTTCTCACTCTCTTTCATCATTACTCGGCTCGATTCCAATACACATGCAGGATTTTACTCGGCATTTTACAAATATACTGGCTCACAAGGAATTTTAAAAATAACAAAAAAAACATTACTCAATGAGTCATCATAATCAACTAAAGGCCTTTATTCATTTAAAAAATGAACACTATTAAAATTTTTTTTTATATTTTAAACATTATTTATTTAATCGTTTTAAATTATTTTTCTTATTTTTTTATTTATTTAAATTTAATTATTTATTCTTTTATTTCGTAGATAAAAATATATATACAAGACTACAATAACAAAAAGCAAAAATAATCAGAGATTATCATTTTAATTCATTAATGTTCTCTAATTAAATTTGACTGTCTTTGAGGGGAGATAAAACGGAAATTGAATATAAATAAATAATAACATTACAAGATATAAAAATATCAAATTCAATTCAGAACACAAGTTAAGGAACTGAGTTCGGAAAAATTTTCAGAAATGAGTCGGTAATACTTAAAGATACTTAATTATACCTTAACCGTGCGACAGTGAACTACATAAATAAAAGAAGAACAATAAGATGTAAGAATATAATAGCATACGACAATCAAAGCTTTCTAAAAAACAACTGTGACAATCAGAAGCTTATGTAATTACTTAAAATTTATCGAATTTTATGACAAGGGAATTTAGTACATTTTTAGAAACTGAGAAGTTGAATATGTTAGAAATTTGTGACTTGAGGGGAATATACCTTGAAATATAAGTTGATAGATCATTGGGGACTATAAGAAATTGTCATTAACGCAAAACTTTATGTGGTGCGCTCAATAAGTAGTGAGCCTAACATAGAAATAATATTCTGATTTCAATGAATTTTTTTTATATCAAGCAAGTTATTAAGGTAATATTTGTGATATTTGTTTTAATCTATTATTTTTGTTTAGGTTAGAGAGCGCATAAATTCGAAAATGTCATTGAAAAACGTCCAATATCGAAGCGTTATTTGTTTCTTGTTAATGAAAGGGAAAAACCGGAAAGAAATATTCGTGGAGCTTAGTTCTGTTTATTGCGAAGAGAGTTCATCCATATCTACTGTCAAACGAGAATTCAACCATTTTCAAGATCGTCGAACGTCTGTTTTTGATGAAGAAAAGTCAGGTAAACCACGTGAAATTGGCGAAGAAATAACGAAAAAACTCAAGAAAATTGTGCAGTATGAGCTTCGAATCACACCAGAGAACTGACAATGCGATTAAATATCAGCACGGGTACCAGACAATCACTGCTAGCGGAAACTGGAATTAGATAATTGTGTTCACGCTTCGTACCACGGTTTTTAACAGCAGACATGAAGGATCGGCGATTGATGTGCTGCCAGGAAAACTTAAACCTCTATGAACGTATTGGAGACCGCTTTTTACAGAATATTATGACAATGGATATAACACCACTTGCCCTTTATGTCCCAGAATCAAGACGTGAGTCTCAAGAATGGAAGCTGCAAGGGGAAGGGTGTTCGAAGAAGATACAATCATCAACCTCTCACAAAAAAGCTCTCATGCTCACCACTTTTTGGGATTCAAATGGAATGATCCTTGCTGATTTTGCAGAAGCTGGTGTTCGAATCAACAGTGAATACTACACCCGGCTCGTGCTATAGGCCAGAAAGCTGAGAAGGAAGAGCAGAATTTGTGAGTTATATTATTTGCTCGACAATGCACCCATCCACACAAGTGGGCTGTCAATGTCATCAATTGAGAGTTGTGGCACCATCCATACAGGCCGGATCTGGCGCCATCTGATTATCATCTCTTCAACTTCCGTAAGCGAGCTCTCAAGGGTCAACATTTTGCTACGAAAGAAGACTTGAAGGATGCAGTTTATTGGCTCAACAGCCACCGAAATTCTTCGAAAAAGCCTTTCTGGACCTTGTTGTGCGCTGGAAAAAATGTGTTGGTGTGAATGGAGATTTTGAGAAATGATACCTTTATACTTTGCTTGTTATGACAAATAAATTTCATTGGAATCGGATTATTATTTTTATGTTAGGCTCACTACTTATGGAGCGCAACACGTATTTCTACCACAATTTAAGTGTTTTAAACAAATATTTTTGAGAAACTTCTTGCACTTTCTTTTTACACAAACCATTACAAATAAGAATTGATATAAATATAAATATGGTTATTGTATTTATTACAAATTAAAATTCTATACTTTTTGTTTAAAAAAATGATAAAGTGAATTTATTAAAATTTTGTCACAAAGATTTTGTTGCATCTTTTATTAAATTTCAATTTTATTGTACATTTAAATTTATCTGTTTCTCAATTAAATTTTCCAATTCTATACAATAGCATTTTCATTTCGTTTTCATAAAAGTTTTAAAAATTACTTTGGATTTAATAAAATAATATTTTGAAAATATAATTTAAAATTGTAATTTCGTTTAATTTAACAACTTTTAAATTACCCATTTTTCACATAAAAATAAAATTATATTTCGATTAATAATTACGTTTTCCAAAATAAAATTAAAATCGCATTTTCATTTAAGTCGATTTAATTGTTTTACAAATATATTTTGATTCCAATTACAATTTCCAAAAAAATTATAATTACATTTTTAATTTACTTCGATTTAATCGTGTAAAATAAAGTTACAAAAAATAATTTAGTTTATTTTCATTTCGCAAATAAAATATTAAATTTTATATTACTTTTGATTTTATTTCAATTAAATATTTTCATCAAATTTCAAATTAACATTTTTATTTTAAAGTAAATCTTTGCATAAATCTTTTAATAAACCTACCGTAAAATTTATTTTATTTCTTACATAAATTAATTTTTACATTAAATTTCTGAAAATCTTATTTTACCATATCTATAACAATATTTTACGGAATGTTTAATTATTAATTTGATAAGATTATAGATTCAAAAATTTTATGAACTCAACAACGCTCCTAACAGGGCCCATGACTTTGTAAAGCAGTTAAGTCTAAATCTGTAACGGAAAATCAAAAACTGAATGCTAGAGAATGTGTTAGCGTCTTATTTCAGAGATAAACGAACATTAAAGAGTATTTAAATGATATTGGGATTAATATCGTTTGATATCAAAAGTCATAACCCCAGAAATTTTATTCATATAACACAATAATATATTTCAATAACTAATTTTTGAGGAACAGTCTTTCTTTTACAAAAACCATAAAGACAATTGGAGGGGATTCCGTGTCTCCACGTTGTTTTGGACAGATAACGGTAGTAATCACCTTTCATTTTCAAGAACACAACAATGAGCGGAATTCCATCTCGTTTACGCAATTCAAATTTACAAGAGTCTTCACTAACACATACAGTCTTATTATCACTGGAAATTGTTAAATCAATTTTTACGAAATTATTTTGGTCATTAGAATCTTTTGTATTCTCAGAATGAAATTACGGTTTTCCAAATCATCGTCACTGATACAGGATGCCATTTTATTATTCAAGTTTTCCATTTTTTCGTCTTCTGTCATATTTTTATATTTATCACAATTTTTTTGTCGATTTTTTTTTAATTTTATTATTTTTTTTGCATTTTATTAATTTTCAAAATCACTTTTAATTCGAATGTTAATAATAATAATCAAAAAAAATTTGAGAGATCCGAAATTTTTTTATTTTTACGAAAACTTAACATTAATCGGAATTGATTTAATTGTGACAAAAATTCATTTAAAAAAAATTACACACCACACACATACTTAAACCAATCACATTCCACATTAAACAAAACATGCATACACACTTACATTCAATCCCAAGGTTCATTCAATCAAATTACATTACATAATCACACAAACAAAGATACATATCACATTACACAACAACTTACTTACCAGGCAGACATTAACCGCAATCAGAACAAAACAAAAATGAGGCTCACCATTCATAATTTACATTTTAAATTCCAAAATGATCAATATTTACAACGACCATTTGACGTTTTTGAAGGAAAGTTTTTTTGATGAATTGATTAAATTTGTAAAAACACGAATACCAACTGCTGTAAGACAGAAAATTTGGTAATTTTCTTAATGTCTCATATAAAACTTGAAAAATTGAACAACAATGACATTTATTCGCATCTATTTGATTATGAAAATTACCTCATAATGGAACACAGCCAAATAATGATTTAAATCGGAATTTATTTATTTATTTAATTTATTAATGTTAATAAAATTTTTTTTTATTTAATTTATTTAATTCTTTTAATTTATTTATTTAATTATATTTTTATTTATGAATTACTAGAATGGCAAAAATGTTCTGTCAAAATTGGCAATTCTCCGCTCCAACAATCAAATATAAATACGATTGTTTTTAATTTATTGTTTTTTTTTTAATTTAGGAATTTACAAATTTAATTTTACGTCGTGACTTATCATTTTTTAAAAAATCTTAAATTAAACTTTTATAAACAAATAAATACCGTTTAAAAATATGTTTTAGGATAATATATTTCGACGGTTTAACCGTCGTCATCAGATCACTAATTATGTTCTTTTTTATTGCTTTTATATAAGAAATGAATGATTGTGCAATCGCTTACGTAAGTCTAATCGAAAACTCTTAACAAATTAGTTGAGAGTGCTGTTTGAACATTGATTTTAGGATCACATGATCTTATCAATAATGCTTCACATGACACTCTCTCCCAATAATTTTTAAAATGCTTGAACAAAATCTTAAAATCATTTATGCTCATATTACATTTACATGTTTTTTATGCTCAGTAATATTACTCTTTCCTCCTTTTTGACTGTGTTCTTGAACTCGTTTGCAGAGATGATGAGCAGTCTCTCCGATGTACGTGGCATTGCACCCATTACATGTATATTGATAAACAATGTCCGAACACAATCCTAAAGGAGTATGTGATTTATTGCAAAACATATTCTCAACTTTAAATGATTGAGAAATAATTTTTAAATTTAAAATGTTATTTGTTCATTTCAAGATTGAATTTTTGAGGTGTTTAAAACTCTCGAAGTAAGGTAAGCTTAGAGTATACCCAGGCGTAAAGCAGTTTTCAATGTTTAAACTATTATTTTTTTTATTTTTTCTTTTTCGATTATTTTATCTGCAGTCTCACGAGTGAGTCTGTCTATGATGGACTTAGAGTAACCGTTATTATTAAATAACTTACTCAATGTATAAATACTTTTAATAGATTTTGAAAACGTGGAAAGATGGAGTTCCGATGCGACCGGTTTTATCTATGATCCGTACGTCTCTATATAATATTGCTAAATATCTAGATACGAAGATAAAATCTTTCATTCCTAATGATTTTATTTGTAAGGACAGTTTTGAGTTTGTGAATTCCATAGCTAATTTTGAAATACGAACTGAAAATGATTTTATGGTTTCCTTTGACGTATCGAGTCTATTTACTAATGTTCCGTTACAGGAAACCATCGAATTATGTTGTGAACTTTGGCATAAAAAATAATCTGGACAATTCTGATTTAGATGAAGTTGCTTTTCGAAAACTCTTAACATTTGCTATTTCAAATGTCCATTTTCTCTTTAATGGTGAATGGTACAAACAAATAGATGGGGTTGCAATTGGTTCACCATTGGCTCCGACGTTAGCCTCTATATTTCTTTCTTCCATTGAAGAAAAAATAGAATTGTTTTTGAGGAAAAAACCACTACTTTATAAGAGATATGTGGATGATATCTTTCT
>MQRK01213769.1:6334-17951 GCA_001938485.1 Girardia tigrina | reverse complement strand
TTGTGTCGAATTGTCTTGTGTCGAATTGTCTTGTGTCGAATTGTACGTGTGTCGAATTGTCTTGTGTCGAATTGTCTTGTGTCGAATTGTCTTGTGTCGAATTGTCTGTGTCGAATTGTCGTGTGTCGAATTGTCTTGTGTCGAATTGTCACGGAACCCTCGAGAACATGTGTTTCCTTTTCTAGATTACATGAATTCGATTCATCTAAATATAATCTTTACAGTAGAACAGGAAATAAACGGAAAATTACCATTCCTTGATTTGTTAATTGAAAGGAAAAATAATCATTATGAAACTGAAAAATATCGAAAGAAAACTGATACTGGTTTGTACACCTCCATAAATAGTTTTTGTGAGTTTAAATATAAAAGGAATATGATCAAAGCATTGTTATACTGCTCTTGGTCTCTTTCTTCCATGTTTTCAAAATCTATTAAAAGTATTGATACATTGAGCAAGTTATTGAATAATAACGGTTACTCTAAGTCCATCATAGACAGACTCACTCGTGAGACTGTAGATAAAATAATCGAAAAAGAAAAAATAAAAAATGAAAAAATTAATAGTTTAAACATTGAAAACTGCTTTACACCTGGGTATACTCTAAGCTTACCTTACTTCGAGAGTTTTAAACACCTCAAGAATTCGATCTTGAAATCAACAAATAACATTTTAAATTTAAAAATTATTTCTCAATCATTTAAAGTTGATAATGTGTTTTGCAATAAATCACATACTCCTTTAGGATTAAGTTCGAACATTGTTTATCAATACACATGTAATGGGTGCAATACCACATACATCGGAGAGACTGCCCGTCATCTCTGCAAACGAGTCCAAGAACACAGTCAAAAAGGGGGAAAGAGTAATATTGCTGAGCATAAAGAAACTTGTAAATGTAATATGAGCATAAATGATTTTAAGAATTTGTGCAAGCATTTTAAAAATTATTGGGAGAGAGTGCCATGTGAAGCATTGTTGATAAGATCATGTGATCCTAAAATCAATGTTCAAACAGCACTCTCAACTAATTTGTTAAGAGTTTTCGATTAGACTTACGTAAGTGATTGCACAATCATTCATTTCTTATATAAAAGCAATAAAAAAGAACATAATCAGTGATCTGATGATGACGGTTAAACTGTCGAAATATATAATCCTAATATATATTTTTAAATGGCGTTTATTTGTTTATAAACGTTTTTCATTTTTATTATTATAAAACTTTTATTTTAAATAAATCTTTATTTTAATAAAAATCTTAAACCAAAGTTTTCTTATATTTTATACTCTTATAAAGTTTCATTTCATTCATTTTTAACCTTTGCTAAAATTATGTTGTAATAATGAAATAATCTTTTAAATTTTAATTTCAAATATTTTCAACCCTTAAAGTTTTTAATGTTTTGATTTATAAAGGGATATTTTTTTAATATTTTGAAAATTCTTTATAAGATTTTATGTACTAAAATTCTAAAATTTATGTGAGCTCATTAAAATCCTAAATGTGATAGATACAAAAAAAACATTTGCAGTGACAGAAAGAGATGATTTAAACATTCAGACTGGAGGCAGAACAGAACAGGGGAAATTTGGTTATTATGTTTTTGATAAAACCGATAATGAATAAAAACCTTCAATTAACTAGAATAAATCTAAACTTTAATTTACAATGTAATATCCTTTATTGAGTTGATAGAACACATAATTTTAATAAAATTTTTAACAAGACTCTTTACTAAAAGTATATGAAAGACCGTACAAAAAATTGTCGGTACATTAATTTGTACGTGAAAACAGTAAATTAAAAGAGTATATAAATAGAATTTAATTAGAAAAGTTTATCCTTAAGAGATCTTAAACGGATATGAAAATCAAAGGAAAATTTTCTTATGGTAAATGATATCACTCATTTAACAAGAGTATTAAAAAGTCAAATAAATAACTTTTTTAAGGCTTGAAATAAGAAAGATGTTGAGTGAATATCATACAAATATCAATTATCAAAGAGAGCATAAGTATTTTTTCATCTTTTATTGAGAAGAAAATCCTTCGCAAGATATCAATTTAACTGGATCATTTATAAATGAGATTGCTTTGTAATTTATTATAAAATCAAAATAATAAATAGAAAAATAATTTTCTGTTTATCATAATAATAATTAAACTAAATAATTGAACAAAAAATGAGATGAAAGTTTCAGTTTCAATTATCATCAGAAATTTTTGAATTTTTTTTCATTTATAAATTAGCTAAATTATTTTATTAAAACTCTTAAAATCGATGATTATTTTTTTAGAAAAATTTATTTATAAAACTTTTTGTCTTGAAAACAGCAAATAAACTTTCTTTAAATTTTTAATTATTTTATCGTTAGTTGAATAAAATAATATTCTTATATGCCAACACTTACCCCTTTATAGTTAGCTATAAAATGTTTATTTGCTTTTAATTATTTCTAAGTAAACATGGTGTAAATTAATGTTAAAAAAAGCTAGATTTTGTGAAGCTTGTAATTAAAAAATAAAAATATTAAAATTTATAATAATAAAATAATTAAAATTTTTATTATCTCACTAAATACTATATAATTTCAACTCTTTAAAAGAATGTCGAATCAAAAATGTTAGTCAAAATAAAGACAACAAAATTAAACCATTAGCAATTCAATCTATACTTGAAAGAGATAATTATTGACTGTCGTTTGTTTGAAATAATTTTACACGTCATGTTTAGTTTTTATATGTTGAAATACACACTCTCTAAAACAATTGATATTTGCAAACTAAGATAACTAATTTAAAAAAATACTTGCAAAAAATTGTTTTTTTTATTATCCACTTTCGCGCAGTATTTTTGAAATGGGCACAAAATACTCAACTCTCTTCCGTTTTGAAATAAATATTTTTAATTTGGACAACAGTGTAGCAATTTTTGTCTCTCTAGGTAGTATCCCTCAATCCTCACTTGATATCTTTAAATTACTTGGTCTCTCTGATTTCAAAATCCGAAGTCTTGCTAGAAAATGTTCAATTTCTAACATTGAATATTCAACTAAGATATGGAATTTTCATGCAACTGGAAATTTGATTTCCTTTTATTGATTATTTACTAATTTAAAAGTTCTCAAGAAAATATTTTTTAACGATGTTTTTCTTTTGAAACATTTATTATTTAATTAATCTCGCTATATTATTTTGTTTTTTCCAAAAAAGGAAACTGCTTTCTAATTACCATAATTGGCGACTATCAATTAATGCTATTATATAACCATAATAGCTATTGTATTTGTGATACAATACTAGATTTATCTTATTCTGCAATCTATTACACCCTTACTCATATTTAGATAAACTAATATATAAGCAATCATAACTGAGAGCAGTCTCCTTTTTCTGTTAATATTATTTTTTAGAAATGGAAACCAGTGAATCGGTCACCAAAGCAATGTCCGACGATTGTGGATGGGTGAAGCACCTTGACTAAGCCTTCCGAAAAACAATAATGAAATCTTTGCAGATAATAAGTGAAAGTAAAAGTTTTCATTTATTATTAAAATAGGCTCTTGTTTAGGATGACACATTCAAAATTCTCACATTGGCTTTATGAAAAACTGAAATTCGACAGTCGTGCCTGATTGATTATCGAAATTAATATTCAGAGCAACTAGTCATTCAACCTTGATCTCCCTTGCCGGACGATATGCTCTAAAAGAACGAAACATCAACATTTATGTATTGAAATAAAATTTATTATTATTTCTATTGTGTTCCTAATAAATATTATTCATCTCTTTTATTTTATTATTCAATAACGTTAATGGAAGAGAAAAATATATCCTAATTCTTCTTCTATTACACAACTAAAGTCATTTAAAAATGTCAACAAAGTTGTACCTTTTGATTATTTTTACGAAAGAAACAGAATAATAATAACTATTAATATTTTATGCATTATATATATATATATATATATATATATATATATTAGTACTATGAAAACTAAATACATTTCCCATATGTACAGGAAAAAATAAAAAAATTTAGTTTGTAAAGGTAAAGGATCCAGACAAGAGCTGAACAATTATGGCTGAATCTTTCTACTAGAGGTGGGTGGAAAGATCCAAGCAAGAGTTATCGTAAATAGAATTCTTCCAATACTATAAAATAGCATAAGTGATTGGTAATTTGGATTCCACAGTAACATAGTAGTTTGAATTGTTACTATAACAAAATTTGAGCAAAATTTGACTAATCACAGCGTATTTCTGATAATAAATCAAGGACAAAGCTGATCAAATTTAGTTATTTAATAAGAAGATCGAAGTAGTGGTAATTAAATAATATTAATTATCAGTCAAAAACAGGAAAGCAATAAACAATAACGAATATTGTCACGAACAAACATGGACGTCCGCACCAATGGACAAGGGGGGATTTGCACCCGTGGAAATCGAATATTCTTAATTTATTTTAAATTCTTTAATTTTTCAAAAATATTAATTGTTAAATTATAGTGTTACGACAACATTAATATTTGAAATTTTTCAGATCAATTGTACTAAAATATTGCGCAACATTCAGTGTGTTCAGCATGTCATCTACATTTGGCATAGGAAACGCTGGCCTAGCGGTAATTCTATTCAACTGGCGGAAGTCTACACACACTCGAATATCTTGTTTTTCCTTCTTCCATATACATACTAATGAGAAATTCCATGGTGAGCTACACTTTTCGATTATGTCATTTTCTTCGAAATTTTTAATAAAATCATCCAATTTGTCCTCAAAGTGTTTTGGTTGTCGATAAGGCTTTACTAGTATTGGATCCACGTGTGTTTCTATTCTGTGTTTTGTCAATGATTTTTTCCCAATATCTTACTTATCAGCCATGAATACTGATACATAATTTGCTAGAATCTTCATTAATTGCCCGTCAATTTGCTTGTCAAATATATCCATTATTCTTCTTAGTCTGTCCTCATCTGATGGGTTGTCTCTAATCAACAATATTTCTCCACCTCGAGGTATCTGTCTTTTCAGTTTTATTTCGAATTTATCCAAGAAATCTATACCTGCGATCATTTCGGGGTCTAGTTCTTTGACCACATAAAACTCTATTAACTTTTGTGTTCCCTCAATAGCTACATTTAATTGAACGATTCCATAATTGATCAGTTCTGAATCATTTGCGCAATGGATACGTTTTTTCGTTTCTCTTATTTTAATATCTTTCATGTTTTTAATTGTCTTCGCTTTAATTACATTTACTCTTGCTCCTGTGTCCAAAAGGCAATGAACTTTTCTATCTTTCACGTAAAAATCCACACATGGACGTCCTCTCAGTTCTTTATAATTTATCTTAAACTTTGATATCTTCAATATTTCCGTTTTACCATTTAGTTTCTTATCATCTTGAGTTGTCATATTATTACACTGTTCTCGATTTACAATATCTTCACATTCAAGTTCGCACATCTCTTGAGGAATATTTTCATCCGTAAAATCAAACATACAATCACACACACATTCATACAAACAATCAAACATACATTTACATTGGTTTTCTAATGAAGCACACTGATCACCTCTCCTTGTGATCGTGCGTTCTCGTTTCCTTGTTCGTCTCCGGATCTTCTTTTACCTCTAGAATAATCTCTTGTTATATTCTCTTCTCTTCTATCAGAAATCTCCGATCTCCTGTCCATTTCATCATCTCTGTCATCTAACTCCGCCAAGTGTTGTTTCTTATTCATATATGCCGGTCGTTCTCTATATCTCTGATTAGAATAATCTCTACTGTCATTCCAATGATTTCTATTATTGTCCCATTTCCGTTGGTCAAGTTCTTTAAACCTATTTGGGTTTTCATAACATGGTGTTCGTAGGTGTCCTCTTCTTTGACAGTGGCTACACTTAACGTCGGGACATTCTCTTCTAACATGACCTTCCTCATGGCAGGCCCAACAAATTATTTTTCTGACTTTATGATTTCGACTTGTACCGTCTCTCTTTACTTCGTCGTTCCGTGGTTTTGGTGTTCTTCTTTTATTCTCCACCATTTTCCAATCGTTTTCTTTCCTTGTGTTATATGCTGCAATTGGTGAATTTCTTATCTTTTTCCCGTATTCATACATCCTCATTTGTATGTTTTCGATCTCCTCTGCCTTTGTTACACCTCGAATCGCTATCTCTTGATGGACGTTATCATCGTCAATCATATTAGCATAGACCAAGTTAGATAGTTCTTTCTTACCAAACTTTTTCTCTACTAATTTTTCGATTATCTCATCTGCTTTGCGGAACTCAAGTGACGGGTAACCGCAACCTACTCTTAACTCAATGAGATATTTCATCAAATCCAAAATAGATTTCTCTTTTGAAAATGCTGCTCGCATTTTCTCTTCGCAAGTACTACCTGGTGCTTTATTGTATCTCAGAATTGCATCTGGAGTCAGGTAGTGTGTTACCATTAGGATTTTTCTCTCCTCTGATAATCCCATAATTCTTGAATACCTGTTAAAACTTATCAGGAATTCTTCTAACTTGTGCTCGGATCCATCGAATGTTTCTGGACCTTTCATGTTCGGAGTCACGTGGTGTGAAGTCGCCATGTTAAGAGAACTTACACATTTGACAGAACATTTATTACATTCACATTTTTTATCATTTTTATGATGATCAATAGTAATGCCTTCACTTAGATCCATCAATCAATTTTCAATATCTCCCATTATAATCTGAACTATACTTGATAAGATTATTTTATTTATTTTTATTGGCTGAAATAAAATATTTTTATAGTCATTTTTAAAAATTAATTTGATTTTAATTATTTAAAAATTTACAAAAATAAAATCAATAAAATCATTTAAAAGTTGCATTAATAAAAATTAAAAATTTGAATATTAAATCTAAATTAAAATAAATTAGTTTCAGATTATAAGAAATGAAATATTGATAATCCATCTGGTTAGGAGAGGCACAATCCCAAATCAACATACAACATTAAACATGCAAATACTACACAAAAACATCCAGAAAACCAAATATTCCTCACACCAATAAAAAAAGTGTACTAGATAGAGCATAAACTTTCTTTTTTATATTTATCACATTTTCATCTTGGTGCCAGATCTCGAACTTACATACAAATTAAAATGGAAAATTTTTAGAATTATTATTTTTGGATTAAATTTTATAATTATGTTAATTGTTTTTGTTTAAATAACTTTTTAAAATCACTATTATAAGTACGTTTATGTCATGGCTTTTTAATTTTCATTTTAGAATATTATTGAAATATTATATATTTTGTTTTTCACGACGTAATGGTAATAAGAAAAATTTAAATTCCGAACTCAGATCTGACTGAATATGGTTGCAGTAAGAAAAGGAAATTACGGAAAGTAACTAAAAACAGGTAATTACTTCTTAATCTGAGTCTAATGACGAAAATATCAATAAGCAACTGTCATGCAACACTGAATCAGACTTTAATTGCGATATCAGCCTCTCGCAGGCTGAATTTAGTAGTCAATGATCTCAATATAGTACCTGAGATTCGAAAAACTATGGCAACTATTAAAGCTGTAATCATTTTCTTTCGTGGAAGTTCTTTAAGAAGATCGTTATTTCCAAACATACCTTTATTTTGTGAAACTCGTTGGACAAGAATATTATGATTTTTTTTGAAAATTTTGAACATACTTTTAATCATTTGGAATCTTTGGCAATGACATTCAATGACAATAATAGACAGACAGCCAATGAATTCTTTTGTTCGTACAATTCATCAACATTTTTATTTTGTTTAAAAATAATTTCTTCATATTTGTCAATACTTGAACCTATTACACAAATACTTCAAATAAAACATTTAGATATTGTTCAAGTCCAATAACATGTACAGAAGCTTTCAGTGGTATTTAATTTTCACAATGTAGACGCCGAAATGTATTTTGAAACTGATATTTTTGACAAGGTAACTACGATAGCAAACCAATTAAATATTGAACTTGCTTTACCACGACAGTGTAACAAACAGAAACACCGGAATAATCCCGGATCATCAAATTTGAAAGATTATTTATGCCAAGCAATATTTATACCATATCTAGATTCGAAAATAGGTTCTTGGAAATGCCGCTTTTTTGAAAGTAATTCTGCACAGTTCAATCTTTTCTCAGTAAATCCAATTCAAACGAATAACGTCAATCATCAAAAGTATGTTGAAAAAATGAATGTTATAAAGAATACATACAACATCGAAAATTTCAAAAATGAAGCAATTATATGATATGCTCTCTAATTCAGAAAATTTAGAATTATGTAATTTAGACTTACTGGAATTGTTTTCAAAAACTAGTTTGTTTCCAGCAATCCGTCATGCAATTTTGATTTTATTAATGTTACCTACAATCACGTTAACAGTAGAGATGTCCTTTAGAACATTACGAAGAGTCAATACTTGACTGAGGTCTACTTTGTCTGATAACAGTTTATTTGGCCTTTGCATGTTAAGTGTATACTGAAAAAATTAAGAACAACAAGGTAAAATCCATGGATAGTGTAATTAACAAATTTGCTACTGACCGAAGAAGTCAAGATTCATGTAAATAAAATAAAATATGATTGATGTGTTTTTTTAATGTTGTTATATTACGGAATGTTGTTATATTACATACTTATTTCTGCAATATCATAGTCGGCCCCCCTGCAAAAATCTCTGCGGGTGCCCATACAAAGTGAAAATCAATACTTTTCTGTTGGTTGGAAGCATAAATTGTCGAGCAAATTTCAGTTATTCATCAGAACATTTGACTTTTATTTTTTTTATATTTTTTAATTCTACATTTGTGAACAATGCGTATTATATTTTATTGATTTTTTTTACAAATTTAAAAAAATTAATAATTTATATAATATTAAATTATATAATTAGATGATGGTAGGGAGGAGAACTTCCGGCGTTAAAATTCCAATCTTTTCTTTAATCTTCTGTTCTTCTTTCTCTTCGGCTTCTCAACAGACACGACTAACAAAAAATAATAACACCACCAAGAACAAGACAATATAATTCCACGAACTATAGTTTAAAAAAGTCAGCACAAAACAGAAAATATAAAATTAACACGACGTAACACAATTCAATTTTCGACCGTGTATTCGAATGTGTTAGTGAATGGTTATCAACTACTCATTTGAGAAAAAACATTTTTTCCTTTCTCTGCGCAGCAAATCCGTTGATCCATGAAACACTCAAAGTGTTTCTTTGATCACGGTGAATTCAACCTTTAAGGGAGACTGTATATATTCATAAATTTTAGTATGCTTGATCACTTGAACGGACTTAATAAATCTAAAATCTAGTAATCTAATATTCTACAATAATTATAAGCTTATGTCATGCTTAAAATAAAATCCTTTTAGTCCTTATTTATTTTTGGGTTCTTGGTTAAGAATAGAATACATTAAAATGCAAAGTTTATTTTTATTACAATTAACAATAATTAAAATAATTTTTGTCGAGGAACTTTTATTTTTTCTTTTCTACCAGATTAATTACACATAAAAATACTGAATTATAAATACTGATAAGTTATTATTGAAATCTCTATTTTTTAAAATTGATTTTTTTAAATTAATTTTATTTAATTAATTTTAATATAATTTTTTAATAATTTTACAGAATTGCATTCTGTATTTTATAAAATTTAGTTTAAAATAAATTTCAAAATCTACAGAATTTAACTACAAATAATTCTCAAAGTTATTCATATTTAAAAAATCAATTATTTTTAAAAATCAATTTTTTTAACAAATGATTTCAAACTTTTCATATAGATTTAATATTTTAAGAATTATCTGTGTTTATTAAATTAAATTTTTAAAATTAATTTCAAACATTAGTTTCCTTGGTTTTTACTTTTTTTTAAAAAAAATCAACTATTTTTAAAAAGTAATTATTTAACAAATAATTTCAAACATATTTTTAGCAAAGAAAATTTTATTAAATTATGTTTGAAAATTACTTTATAAAATTAATTAGGGATATTTTTAATTATAATTTAGATATTTTCTTATTTTAAGTATTCAAAAATTTTAAGGGTGCACCAGACCATACCATTTATTCTTGAAATTATGTATTATTAAAATGAAAATAGAAAAACAAAATGAAACTTACTTTTGAAAAATAAATTTTTATAAAAGTATTAAAAGATATCAACAATATAAATTATAATTTGCAACAATGATTAGGGAATTATTAATGTAAATTTTGAGAAATTCTCGAAAGGAAAAAAAGATTAAATGCAACAGGAAATCTAAAAACAATATCTGTCTTTGACTTCTGGTTATGAAAATCTTCTTTTAATTCTAATTGAAATAAAAAATAAATAAAATCAATAAAGAGAGATAGTAATAAAAACAATAAAATACACAATAGAATTACTTTTAAATAAATTAAAATAAAAAGTTGATTAATTAAACCTATGAGAAATTTAATTTAATAAAAAATTATATAATAATTTTCATTGGTAATATAATTTAATTAATTTTTATTGAATTTTTATATTTATTTTACTTAGTTAATTTATAATTTCCCGATGTAAGAAATATTTTCATAACATTAAAAAAATATAAATAAAACTAACTGGAAGGCAAAAATCGATACAAAGCTGAAGATACCTGATCCATAGTTATCGGATGTATAATTATTTTTAAGAAATATTTTATTATAAAACTTATTATAATTATAAATAAATAAAATATTATAATTTATTATACCTTTAGCTTGATGAAAACATCGAGTAGTTATAATAATGAACATCGTTAAATGAAACACTTTGAACACCATAGAGAAAACTACAAAACACCTATATTATTATATTCTTTTACAACTTCTCATAATGATTTATCGGTTGAATTGTCTCATTTTTAATCACATTATATTTAGTTTTCGATAAGAAACTAATTTTCAAAACATCTTTCAACAAATGAATGTAATTCAAAAGTAATTTGTTTCTTCTAGTTTCTTCTAGGATCAGTTACATGGGTAACCTGTGCAAATTAGTCAGACATACTTCCATGTAGTATCCCTGAGAAACTAGAAGGACGATTTTAGCACATCTCTAGGCGAAAGTGTCTAAGAGCTAGTCGAATTCTGTCCACACAGGAAATTGAAGTACCACTTGCGTAGTATTAAAAGTTACTTTGTTTTTTTATCTTCTTGCTTGAATCGAGTTTGTAAACACCATATACATTAATCTTCGATGATAAATTATTATTGAATAAAATTTAAAATATTTATTTAAACTTAAAGTTTGTTATGATTATTATAAAATAAATAATTATTTTTATTATACATATTTATATAATGAAGATGATACGTCTGGTGATAGCTGCTGAAGATAAGACTTCCCAGACAAAAATGACCCAATAAGTTTACATAATTATGAGTTGATAAATGATATCAAAATTTGAGTTTTTTAAATTTTGAAAGTACAGGGTTATCATAAAGTAACTAGAGTTTTAAAACCACTTTAATATTTCGTAGAAATAGTGGAAAACACAAAACAAATTGAAAAATGTATTCAGTTATATTTCGGATTTATG
>MQRK01213763.1:5870-18987 GCA_001938485.1 Girardia tigrina | reverse complement strand
AATCCAGTTATGCAACCGGATTGAGGTGTGCTGATATATAAGATATGCACATTGAATGTTTAGTTCATTATTGTATTATTTAATATATTTTCGGAAACCATCTTGTCTTTTAACACACACAGCTATCCGTCACAGTCGGGGGGCACTTAAATTTTGAATTTCTAAGTTATTCTATAAAATTATTTGACATTTTCACAGTAGGTATCGATAATTCCTTATTTAATTAAATAAACCTCTCTATAATATCAGAACCAAATCATAGAATCTCTATTTATTCAATTTTCTAAGTTACATTCTGATATAAACGTGAATGGTATGGGGTTTGCATATTGTTTTTAATTTATTAAGAATTTAAATTTTATACTTTTTTGTTAAAATTATGAAAAGGTATTTTATTAAAATTTTGTCACAAGATTTAATTTCATTTTTAATTAAATTTCCATTTTATTTTATATTTTAATTTAATCATTTCTCAATTACATTTCCATTTCTATAAAATCATATTTTCCAAAAATAAAATTAAAATCACATTTTTTTTATTTATTTTACTTTAAAATTTTTTAAAATTATTGTTATTAAATTTAGATAAGTCACAAAATAATATTTTAGTTTATTATTATTTCAAAATTTAAATATTAAATTTTATATTTTTTTGTATCTTACTTCAATTAAATATTTCAAAAATTAAATATTAAGTTTTAAACATTTTTTTAACCAACAAAATTAAAATTTACTTTATTACTTTATAATAAATCTTTTTATTGACTCTAAATTAAATATACTTAATTTACCGTAAAATTAATTTTATTTTTACATAAATTAATTTTTACATTAAATTGGGAAAATCTTATTTTAACATATCTATAACTCTCCTTTACGAAATGTAATTGTTTAATTATTAATTTAAAGTTAAAAAATTTTATGAACTCACCAAAGCTCCTAACAAATGGTATATCAAGAGTATGTGAAATTAAAAAGAGAAATACAAAATAATGACATAGGAAAATTCCAAACGAAAGCAACAACACAAGTACCATAGAGAACATATGATTAAAAATTTTATTATTGCAGTCTTACATCGATTAAGAGAATGGAATAATATGTAAAAGAATCACTAAAATATAATCATATTATCAAATTTATTATTTTTGAAATAAATAATAAAACAAGAAACTTTTGATAGAGGGCATTGTCATTTTGATCACGAAAGACAAAAGCAAGATAAATCGTTAGTGTACGATGAACAATACAAATATATTCAACTTAATGTCAATGGGAGGAAGTTCTTTTCTCATTTTTATGATTTTGAAGCCTTCCTTACTTTTATCGTAGCATCAATCTTCGACTTGCAAATATTAATGCTTATAATCAGGAAAGTTTTGTAAATATTTAAGTTTAAATACGAGAATAAATTCCAAAGGGATCATAGTTGATGGTATTGATTGTTACAAAGTCTGGAGAACAGAATCGAGAGCACACGGGCCCATAGGGAGACACCCCCTGAAACTTTACAGATCAGACTCCTGTTCAGTAATGTACAGGGTGCAATGGGGGGAGGAGGGGAGTTAAAATATTAACTTTTTTGCGTATGTAATAAATGGATGGCCCCTTACTAAAGATCAATATTTGTCCTGGAATTAAAAAAAATACAATTTATTCTTATTATAATAGCAAAAAAATAATTTAATTAAGAACTCATACATTTACTTCAACATTTATTACATTCGCAATTTGGCTCATCTTTGTGACAATTCGTAATAATGTCTTTGCCCGAATTCATCAAAAAATGTTTCATACTTTTCACCTCAAAATATGAACTAATTTGAACATATTTATTTTATTTGAAATATTTACTACAAATGTTATTGAATAAAATAAAATTACTATTAATAATTTCAAAATTTTAAGTTAATTTAATAATTTACAAATTTAACAAATAAAATTAATAAAATCATTTAAAATTTACTATAATAATAAATTAAAATTTGAATATTAAATCTAAATTTGAATAAATTAGTTTCAGATTATAAGAATTAAAATATTAATCATCCATCCGAGTGGAGAGGCACAATCCCAAATCAACACACAAAACATCGACATTCCAAATATTCCTTACAGCAATAATCCACAACTTGTCTTTTTTTCTTTTCTTTAAAGGACATTGTCCACGATTTCGTCCTGTACCTTTTAAGTTCTCTTTTATTTAAGACACTCATTTTATAAATTACACTAAAATTCATTGCTTTTTCAAATCATTATTTTTTTTCAAATTTTCATTAGAATTCAACTTTACAAAATTGGTTTCTAATTTGATTAAATAAAAGGGACAAGAGATTCGAAAAAATTAGCAACATTAATGCAAAAATTCGCCATTTTTAAAATTAAAATTAGTCCAAAGTTTCACTCTGATGAATAAATTATGAAAATTATATTTAATTTTATAATTAACATTATTTTGAGTGAAATTATTTACTATGCTAATTCAAGAGGCAAAAGGAACAAAAGTGTCCGTCGAAAATTATCTAAGATCGATTTTCTTTTTTTATCTTTTTCACCAAAATTACAATATTAAAATTAATGTGGATAAATAATTAAAATTTTAAAACTTTAAAAAATTTGACATTATTTTATTTTTTGGTAGAATTAGGTCGAAGAGGTTAAAGTTTAGGTCCTATCTGATATTAAAAAGGAAATAAAAATATAATAACAACTTTAGAAACTCACTAAGTCTGTTTGCTTGTGTTTCTGTATTTGTTTATTTTATAAAAATCTTGCAAGTGATTTTTCACCCACTTCTGTGGTCCGATTGAGATAATATTTTGCACTATTGCGTTATCTCAATGACAACACATGAATCAATTAGTTGAATTATTATATAATTGATTAATTAGTAGGGCTCGGCGCGGGGCACCGAAAAAAATTCCGGTGCACCGTAATTTATTAATTTTTAATAAGAAGTTGTTAATAAAGACTGTATTGAATCGACTGTTTGATGAAAAACGAAACATAATAATGAACAATTTACGTAATATAGACCATTTGTCCCTTAATACCGATACCTGGACTTTAAATAGTCAATGTGGTTATATTTCTTTGACTGTAAATTATATTACCGATGATTTAAATTTGAAAACTCATCTTCACGCCGCAAAAGAATTTTCGGAAAGCCATACAGGAAAGAATATCGCCGAATAACTTTGTACAATTTTGGACGATTGGAAGATAAATATTAATATCATTGTTGTAATTGTTACGGATAATGCTAGAAATATGATTGCTGCATTTCCGGAGCCTAAATTTAGACATCAATCTTGCTTCCTACATTCAATGCAATTATCTGTTACAAAAGGATTAGATTATGTTAAAGATTTACTGGAAAAGTGTTGGAAGTTGGTTGTATATTTTAAACACAGCGCTTTGGCTACTTAGACTTTAAACATTTGGCTAAAAAACTTGAAGTTCGCAAAATAGGTTGATTCAAGACTCCATACTAGATGTAACTCTTTGTTTGACATGTTAGAGAGTTAATTGGAACATAAACTTTCCATTTCTGCAGTTCTACTGTCATATACAAAAAGGCTTTCTATATTGTTACATATTGTTTGTTGAACTTTCTCAAAATGATTGAGAACTAATGTGAACATTAATGTCGATTCTAAAACCTTAGAAATTAATAACAGTTCTTAAATTCTGAAGTAAGTTATTGAAATAACGACTCAATTATTTATTAAAATTTGTGAATAATCATTCCAAAACAAAGTAAAATAAGTCTCATAAAAGCTTATAAAAATGACGGATATGGTGCTAGGGATTCGATGTTGTCAGAGGGTCTAAGATAAAAAGAATTTAAACGATGAAATTGATTGAAAGAAAATAAATTAATAAAATAATTATATTAAATTATTATACTTGTTTGATTCACATTAGGGGGACCGATACCGAAGTAGACCCAAAAAATAATAATAAAAATTCGAAAAATTCGTCACGAGTTGCAAGTCTACCAAATTGAGTTTCCATCACAGAAACTAAAATATTATTTGGAATTTTTCAAAAATAGAATATGGAATTTATCTTTGTATATCGATAAAAATGAAGAACGTAAGTAGAGATGAGGAAGGTGATAGTAGAGTTGGATTAATCACAAAGTGCTCACGATTTAGAACTAATGTTTCTGTTACAAAGCAAATAATATTGACTCATTTGGCTGAAATTAGTAAAGTAAAACTGTTTGATAAGTTGATTCCACATGAGTGGAATTAAAAGCAGAAACAAAAGTGTTTAGATGCTTGTTTGATGATGTTTTCTCGTTATAAATATCTGATTACCTTTTGAATCAAATTGTCACTTGTGATGAAAAGTGGATTTAATATGATAATTGCACCTGTTCAGCAAGCTGTTTAGACACGAATGAAGCACCAAGTCACAATCAAAAGCACAACATTCATAAAACAACTGACGAGAGTGTTTAGTTATCTGTTATATGTGTAATCTATTATGACTACATGAAACCTGGTTCCTATGATAACAGTAAATTTCTGCTACAAACAATTGGAAGATATGATGCGGAAAATCAAAGAAAACAGCCGCGTTTGTAAAATAAGTTCCCATCTTGCACCACGCCAATGCAAAACCAAGAACTGCAATTAGAACCGTGATAAAATTACATTAAATTGAGTTCTAACTTCTGCATCATCCTCCATACTCACCAGACTTAGTTCCAACTGACTACATTTCTTCCTCAATTTGAGAAACGTTTTGACAGGAAAGAAAATCAATTCCGAAAACGCCATAAAATGGCTTTCTATGATTTTATAGATTCTTGTCTACCAAATTTTTATTCAAATAGCATCAAGAAATTAACACTAAAATGGCAAAATGTGTCGATAATATGGTGCATACTGTGATGAATGACAAAAATATTCGTATTCATAAATTATCAATAAACTTTGATTTAAGTTCTACAAATTTCATATTTAACGACCCAATACAATTTTTAATAAAAAAGTAAATATCAACAAAGAGTAAAATTTTGACTAAAAAATCCCAATCACTTTATTTTGTATCATCGTTTTGTCGATAAAAAACAAAAAAGAAACAGAGACTCTTCGGCTTTGGTTAATCTATTAATAATTTAGACGAGGTACCCAAGAATTTCACACTGATACGAAAACTGTATTACAAATGCATAAATGATGAGGAAATTCCAGATCGAATTTAGGAAAAAGAAATTAGAACTGAAATGTAAAACATGATACTTGATAATAAGTATTTGACCGAAACTTATATGTTTTGAGGTTTTTTAATACATTTATTTTGGATCAATTGTTTTTTTTTGTTAGAAATTGATTGAGATAAGGTTATCCAATTCTACATTCTTCAGTGTTCCTATTTTAAGTATTCTTAAAATATTGGGTCACATAATTTAAAAGGGAAAACCTATCTAATTTTGATTTAGAAAAAGAAGATTGACTTTCAGAAATTGGGTTTTTGGGGAAAATGTTTCCTGATTTCTCTAATATTTTGTAATTTATTAGGTTGGGGAATAAGTTTGAATCGTTTTTACCGAAGACTTTTATTTAAACAAAAAAGAATAATTATATCAATAAGTTAATCAATTATAAATTCTCCGTTGCTGTTTATTACATCTTACCACCTGTATACCAATTTTTTGACGTCGTTCCTCCAAAAATCGTCTGGTCTGGTGTCAAAGAAGTTGTTGAGTCAGTTTTTAAGGACCTCTTTGTTATCGAATGTAATGACGTTCATATGGTTTGACAGGGAGTGGAAAAGATGGTAATCAGTCGGTGTAAGGTGAGGAAAATAAAGTGGATGCTGAGGAACCTTTCATTCGAGCTCTTGGAGTGTGGCTTTAACGACTTGTTCAACATAAAGCCTGGCGCCAGGAGTATGGTTTGGCCACGTCGATCAGGTCTTTTAGTCAAATGGCCTAATTTACTCTGTTTAGCTGGGCAATATGGAGTTCCTTGTGCACCATGGCATTCTTTTCAAGCATTTCCCAGTGCTCCATGCCCTCCAAGACCCACCAAACACATATCAATGTCCCGGGCTGCTTTGATAGCTTCTTGATTTCGAAGAAAAACAAAGAAGAGTAGGTGTCGAAAATGTTGATTTTTGCCATCTGAGTATTCCATTTCTAAGCCTCAAAACTAATAAAAAACTAAATAACTCAAAAATAAAATTAACGTGATTTTATAGGGCAGAAAGAGTTCTATCGAAGGAATACTAACATTTTGCAAAATAGGAAACAAATCGCTGTAAAATAAAATAAAATATAAAATGCAATGAACTTATTCCCTAACCTAATATTTCACGTCCGTAATGTATAAATAATATAATACTATCGAATCCTCCTTCGATTAATTTACTCATGTAGATATTCAATCAAACCAAATTTACCGCCATTAATTCTTTCAGGCTATATAACGAATTACTCTTCAGAACTACATCATATGCCTTGTCCCTTAGTCCGGGTACAGAATGGACAAAAGAACTACAGTTCCCTTTTCAGATAGTGTTAAAGTCTTATGAAAGTCCCACATGAAACATTTATCGTAATTTAATTATATTACCAGGTTTTAATTGAATGTACTTATTACTTTATTTGATTCAACATTCGGACTGTTTATAATTTGTTTATAAAGTTAACATTCTTTTAATTATTTCAATGTTTATACTTGAAACTAGTCAAAGTATTATATTAAGACTTTACATTGTCGAAAAGTTATTCCAATTTGTGAGACACTTTATCATCTGTTTATAATATAATGATGCCACTTATAATAGTGGACGCACTGGCAAAACGGGACATATCTTACAACACAGACAAAACATAAATGTTTATATGTTAAAATATTAAAATACGAAAATTCACTGCAATCAACAAGGTTGTTTTTTCCATTCTTTATATTAACTTGCTTTCTATCTATGTATCATGTAATTTAGAAAACTATTTTTGAAGGCTTTTTACTCAATCAATTTTCTCCAAACATTGTACACTTATTCATTCTCGATGATGATAAATGATTATGTAAAAATTTGATTAAAATAGTAAATCAAAAAATTGTTATTGCAAAAAACGTATTACGATTATCCACAAATGATTACATTGTATTATATCGAAATGTTTTGGGTTTTTCCTTCCATGCTTTATAACAAATTTATTATGTTATTAGTAACTATTTAATTGCAAAATTGAGTTGTAAAAAATTTTGATATGAAATTTTCCCTTCTAAAATGATTTCAATAGTTACTAATAACGTAATTATTTTTATTAAAAAATGTAATAGTAATTTTCCATTCTACAAAAGATAACGGTTGTGACGATCAACGAAGAAAAAGAACAATTATAATAAAAATCTTTTATTATTTGAAACTAACTCACAAATGGAATTCTGATTTAGAACAGTAAAACAATTATTATTTTTAATAGTTAACAAATTGAAAATAAATGATTTTCTCATTTACGTTTTGATTATCGTGAATGGAAATAATGGCAACATTAGACGATCATGGAAGCAATAGATGATCTAGATGATATTGGAATAAGCTGCGGAGGAATAAGAATAACCAACCTACGATTTGCTCACGACATAGACTTAATCGGTAAAGATGAAGCAGAAATTTAGGAACTCACGAATAGATTATACAGAGCGTCAAAGAAATTCGGAATGGAAATCAACAGACAAAAAAGCAAAATAATGGTTTCAGGAAACCATAACAACGACATTAAACTGGAGATCGACATTGAAGGGGAGAAACTGGAACAAGTTAAGAGTTTCAAATATTTAGGCTCTACTATCACAGAGATCGGGGAAGCAATGAAGAAATCAGAAGTAGGATTGCTATTGCAACAAGCGCAATGATTAAGCTTAACATAGTATTTAAACTCAAAAAAATCCATCTCAAAAGCTGAATTAAGATCAATAGGGCTATTGTCTCGGCAACACTCCTCTATGGATGCGAGAGTTGGAAAATAAATCAGCAGAGCATGGATAGACTTAAAGCATTTGAAATGAAGTGCTACAGGAGAATGCTGAAGATCACGTGGAAAGAAAAGAAGACAAACGACTTTGTCTGGAGGAGAGTGACAGAAATACTAGGTGATAATATTGCTTTAAAAATGAAAATAGATTAATAAATATTAAATAAAGCAATTTTATCTAACAATGTATAATTAATTAAAGAGACAACGTAGGTATCATGCAATAATATATATAGAGGTAAAATAATAATGATGTATAAACAATATACAATAGCTAACAGTTATTCACAAACACGATAATTTAAGTAGTGGAGTAAAATATGAATATTCGAGTATAAAAAGTCGATTGTTCTGATAGTTTGTGGTAATGGACGATATTCTAAAGGATGATCGAAAATATTCTTATTTGGATTCTTTGGGGTATAGGTTATTCAATTATGGATGGGATCGAGTAAATGGAAATTAATGATTATTCAATTATGGATGGGATTGAAAAAATGGGAATTAATGACACTTGGTAACGAAATGTATCTAGAATGATTACGATGATGTAGTGTAGTGGTGGGGTAAAATCTGATGACTAAAGAATAATGATAATTATTTACATTTTTATACTTCTCGACTGGATCAGAGATATTTTGTTTCTTCACAACTTTTGCTATTAACAATGAAACTGTTGGGAGCGTTGTTGAGTTCATAAAATTTTTGAAGTTACAATCTTATCAAATTAATAATCAAACCATTACATGCCGTAAAATATTGTTATAGATATGTTAAAATAAGATTTTCAGAAATTTAATGTAAAAAATTAATTGATGTAAGAAATAAAATAAATTTTACGGTAGGTTTATTAAAAGATTAATTATAAAGTAAAAAAGTTAATTTCAAATTTGATGAAAATATTTAAGTGAAATAAAATCAAAAGTAATATAAAGTTTAATATTTTATTTGCGAAATGAAAGTAAACTAAAATATTTTTCTAACTTTTATTTTACACGATTAAATAGAAGTAAATTAAAAATGTCATTATAATTTTATTTTGGAAATTTTAATTGGAATCAAAATATAATTGTAAAACAATTAAATCGACTTAAATGAAACTGCGGTTTTAATTTTATTTGGAAAACGTAATTATTAATGGAAATATAATTTTATTTTTTATGTAAAAAAAATGGGTAATTTAAAAAATGTTAAATTAAACGAAATTGCGATTTTAAATTCTATTTTCAAATATTATTAAATCCAAAGTAATTTTTAAATTTATTATGAAAATGGAATGAAAAATGCTATTGTATAGAACTGGGAAATTTAATTGAGACAGGTAAATTTTAAGATACAATAAAATTGAAATTTAATAAAAGAAACAAAATCTTTGTGACAAAATTTTAATTCAGTTTATAATTTTTTATTAAAAAAAAGTGTAGAATTTTAATTCGAAAAAAATACAATAACCATATTTATATTTAAATCAGTTCTTATTTATAATGGTCTGTGTAAAAATGTTGAGGGAATATCTCAAATTTTATAATTTATATGTATTTGTTGTTTAAATTAATAAATATGGACAAATATTTATATTTTTCATAAATAAAATATTTATGATAATAAATATAAAATTATATTTTTTATATAAATAAATAGAATACTTGAGAGAATTTGAATAAATAGAAAGAGAAAAGAAAGATAAATAATTATAAGAAAAGAGTAAATTTTTTATTTAAATTAAAAAACAAAATTAATTAATTTATAAAAGACCTAGTATAAAAGGTCATTATTAATTAACAAGTACAGAAGTTTTAGAATTTTAAAAGTTTCAAGTTTCAAGTTTTAAGAGATTATTTTGAAAGATGAGAAGTCAAAGAGTTATCTATTTTGAAAGACGAAACGTTTAAGAACGTCTCATAAATTATCTGCTCAAAATTATATTTAAGTGAGCAAGAATCAGAACGCTTTTATAGAATACTATAAAATTTAACGAAAAAACATTTGTTTGATTTTTTTCAAATGGAATGGTCACATAAATTTGAAATTAATAATAAAGATGAAAAAAGTGATAATGAGAATTCTCTCAACGATAATGTGACAACTGGAACGATATATCTAATCGATTGGGCTAAATCTTTGTTCAATAAACGAGTATTACTGGCAACCGATACAAACTCATCGAATTCATGAAAAACGTTCATTTTTTTCTTGAATTGAATCAACCGGAAATCGGTGATATTGAGAAAATTATGCAATTACAATCTGTTTGTGTGGAAATGTTTGTTAAGTTATACGGATTCGCTGACGAATGCTCGATATGGCACGCTCTCTGGAGCTACCAGGCGCAACTCCCGAAATGGATGAAAAAATTGGATAGAAAAGAAATCATTATGTTTACTCATGACGACAATCCGTACTCAATTGATTCGATAACTGATGCACGCGACAAACTGTTAGTGAAAATTCATTATTTTTAGCAGAGTGGCATTCATCTTGAAATTATTCTCATCGGCGATCAATTGTCCTTTAATCCAGATAAGTTCTATCGGATGTTTGTGTGTGAATGTGATTCCGTCATTACAACCTCTGCTGCGGGTGAACATCAAAGTTATTCTCAGGCATCTACGGCACTGGTTCATCTAAGTAATCCAATCTCTCGTCTAAAGGATCTAATGACTATAACTAGGCATAGGCAGCATCACCGAAAAAGAGCAATTGCATACATTCTTCTGGTGCTTGGTGATGGATTATTGATCGATGTGGCGATGCATAATTCGGTTCGGAAAACGTAAAATTTATCTTATGTTCCATTGAATCGTCAAAAAAATTGTCAAGTCATGCGTCAAAACATGGTCAAGCCAAAAAGTTACTTTACCAATTACATCAATATTTATTGTTTGTTGCGTTGCTATCGTTTTCGATATTCGAAGTCAAATTCATTTTTATTAGCACAAAAAAATTTTATTTCAAACAAATTTTCAGCTTTTTTTTATAATCAATTCATCGAAATTTATCTTAACAATCGAATTCTGATTACATTTCTCAAAACTGAAACTTAAAAATAATATTTAAATCAATTAAAATTTATTCAAAAATAATACACATTTGAAAATTAAAAAATTCTTTACAAAATATTCAAAATCTGTTTTTAAATTTCAAATTGATTTAATTTATTTTATATTAATCAATTTTAAAATTTGGGAACAAATGTTATTCTACCATATTAAAAATTAATTATATCTCAAATAATACCTAAAATATATTCTATTTCAACTATATTATTAATCTTGAAATAAAAATTTAATTTAAAATACTTTTAAAGAAATTTTAATTATGTTTAAAAATTTAAATTATTTCTAAATTATTAAAATCTGTTAGTGTTAGGATAAGAGAATCATATATTTATATTTATATCCATATCTATATTTATACACATAAAGGATCGTAAATATTATTACAAATGCTCCTGAAATATCAATAGAAATATTGGAACGTTGTTTTAATATTCGATTGTTTTGGTGTCAGATTTAAATAAATTAATTAATTTTTGTTATGTCTGATTCGATTTACAGTCAGCAAAAAGAAAATTAACTACTTCCTCATATTTATAAACAACCTTGTCGCACCAACCGAAAAGTAAGAGAAGATTTATAGCTAAACATATTGATAAGTCGAAACTGATGGCTAAGTTTTATTTTTTCGATCAAAAATCCACAGGCTCAAAGTTCCCGCAATTAACTAGTCCAGTAAAACAATCGTATTTAATTCCAATTGCTATTTCTCCACACATATCACGATTTTTATAAGATAGTTAAATATTTTTTAAGTTCATCGCATTTTGAATCACTTTTTAAAAATTAATGAAATTTATTTTGACAGTATTTTTTAAGTGCAATTATATCAATATGCTTAGGCTTATTGATTGCTTAAGAATAAGTTTTTAATAAGTCAATAAAATTGTGTAAAAATAAGTTCGCGTTAGTTGAACAATTAAATATTTTAAGCAAAAATAAATGGTAAAATAATAAAATTGCTCAACCATAGAAAGCAAGTCTAATTGCGACATGCTTCAGTAAATTCTGTGAGCAAACCTTTTAAATCAATTTTTGATTTATTGATCTACTTTAATGAATCCAAAGAAGATTTGAAGGTTGCTCCCCATAATTTTTCAAAAAGGCGTTTTCTTGGTTCATTATTTGTTGACTTATAAAAGTGTCCCTTTTTGAAAATCAATTTATTTGTCAGGTCTTGTACATCCGAAAGGTAAAGGTACTGAATTTGTGGAAGAAATACACAAGAAGTGTCACGCTGGTAGCAAGAAAGTTTATAATTATTTGAAATATGATTTCGATATGCAAGATATGAGAAAAACGTTAAAGGAAATTGTGCAAAGTTGTATGAATTGTCAGAAAAGAAAGACACTAACAACAAAAACAAAAGAGAAACATATTAAACAATCTGCTGATGAACCATTCCAAAAAAATATATGGATTTCTGCGGACCTTTTAAAAGAAATATAGATGGATGTCAATACATACTAGCGATAATCGATCAATTTAGCAGATATATCAGTTTGAATGCAGGAGCTCATCAAGACGAGAAAACTCTGCGAAAGGTCTTACTAGACAAATGGATTTCGAAATATGGACCACCAAAAGAAATTCATGTTGATAGACGAAAAACATTCGAATCAGCCCTTTTTAAGGAAACAGCAAAAAGATTTAAACCTGAGGTAGTATATTCTAGTCCGCACTACCACAATTAACAATTCAGAACAATTAGGGATGCCATGAATATACGGATGAATGATGAGGTCCACAAAGATTGAACGGAAATCCTGGCAGAAATAGAGTTTATGCTAAATAGCACAATTCAGGCAACAAAAGGGATATCTCCAGTAGAAATAATTTTTGGTAGAAAACTAAGACATGGGTGGAAAAACACCGATGGAAAAAGACATGTCGAAAGGGAAATGAATAAAAGCACGACACAGACTAAACGAGTATTCCAAATTGGAGATAAAGTGCTTATAAAGAAAGAAAACGTAACGAAGGATGAAGATCGATATATGGGCCCAGCCACAATAAAGAACCGATGACATGAAAGAAGTTACGAGATACAATTAGATGA
>MQRK01213762.1:900-25020 GCA_001938485.1 Girardia tigrina | reverse complement strand
TTAAAAATGAATTAAATTTAATTATTAATAAAATACACTTAATTTCCATCAATTGTATTACATATTTGGATTTATACTTTTTAATATGATTGCAAAAAAAAAATTTTTTGGCCCTCTGAATCATGTAAATTTCATTTTTTGGCCAAAGTAAAAATAAGTTTGGCCACCGCTGTCCTATACATATGTTTAAATAAAAATCCTAAATAAAAACTTTTATGTTAAATAAATTGTTTTTGAAATGTAAAAGAAAATCTTTTCAATTAAAGTAGAGTAATATTTTATAATAATTATTAAGAACACCAATATGGATTTGGTGATTACAAATTCGTAATAATACACCACTGTTGTACGTGTATGCCCGTGATTCAGGTCGGAGGCGAATTACCGAAGAAACTGGCACAAAAAGACAAAACGCGCGTTCATCTGTGTACCTGTTTTGGATGATGTTTCGCCGTATACTTCGCGGTCACCACCAGGCCGTGACTCATTGAAATAAGGGCTCATTGAATCAATATTTCCCCGTTTTGAATCCGCACTCGAAATCATCCGGTGTAGCACCGGGCAAAAAAATTGATACACATTGATAATAATAACACAGAATGCGGAAATGATTTATTCAAACGCAAATCTACATCAGAAACGTTGATTAACAAAGACTGTTTTTTTGAGTTTGATTTTGCGATCATTTTTTAACTTTAAATGAGATTATTTAAACAAAATTCTTTATTTTGATTTGTTATTGTACTTCTTTATTTTCAACGTCTTGTAAATAGTTTTTTTATAATATATATCTCGGCTAAAATTTATTTTTGGTTTATAAATTTTTCATATAAATATTTAAAAAAATGATTATAGAATATTTTTAAAAAACAAAAAACGATCATCAGAATTTATAGTTATTAATTTCGACGGATCAACCGTCATCATCAGACTGAATTAACAATGATATAATCGCGTTCATATATATCAAAGCAATGTTTATGTAATCATTATGTCATTTAAATCATGAGCATACTTTCAATAAAGTTGAAGAGGATGGTGTTTGACATTGATTTTAGAATTAAAAGATTTGATCAAACAATGCTTCACATATCACTCTCTCCCAGTAATTATTAAATTGTGAACACAAAATCTTACAATTACTTACATCAACTTTACTATTCAAACAGTTCTTCTTTTGTTGAGCAATATTGCTACCACTTTCCCTGTGATTATGTTCCTGAATCCGTTTACAGAGATGACGACAAGTCTCTCCGATGTATATGGTGTCACACCAATTACATTTATATTGATAAACTAAATTGGAACATAACCCAGTTGGAGTGATGGATTTACTACTAAACAAACTTCCTATCTTACATGATTTAGATACAATTTTTAAATTTAATAAATTATTTTCATCATGTTTCAAAATAGAGTTTTTGAATTTCCTGAAACCCTCAGAGTAAGGAACAGTCAAAACAAAACCAATATTATCATAATTATTATTTATCTGATTTTTGTTTTTGTCGCTATTTATTGTATTTGATTTTTCATTTTCCGATTTAATTAATTTATCGACAGTTTCACGAGTTAATTTTTCAACTATCGATTTGGAATATCCATTTTTATGAAGTAAATTCAATAACTTATCAATACTTTCATTACATTTAGCGTACGTAGACGAAAGTGTTCAAGATTTATAGATCAAACCTTTTATCATATTTCTTTTATATTTAGGTTCACAAAAACTGTTAGGGGTTGTATATAACCCTGTATCAGTTTTCTTTCTATAGATCCCAGTTTCAAAATGGTTGTTTTCACTCTTTCTATCAAAAGATCTAAGAATGGTAAAACATTATTGTTTTCATATTCTACCGTGAATTTTATATATCAATGTAGGGGATTCATGTAATTGAAGAAAGGCTCAACTTGTTCTTTACTATCAAACAATAGGTTCTCAATTGGTTCTCAACCTGCTAAGCTTTATGGGCTCCAAAAAGTTCATAAAGACGGAATTCCTATGAGACCAGTAATTTCAATTATTAACACTTCCCAGTACAGAATCGCTAAATATCTAGATTCAAAACTAAAGCCTTTACTTTCTTCTGAATTCAGTTGAAGAGATAGTTTTGAGTTTGTTCAGGTAATTTCTAATCTTGACGTCAATAATAATTCCATGGTATCGTTTGACGTTGTAAATTTGTTTACAAATGTTCCTTTACATGAAACTATAGACTTATGTTGCAAATTATTGAGAAATAATGTTAATGAACACCATTTAGTTGATGAGATTGCTTTTCGGGAATTGTTATATTTTGCAACATCGAATTTACGATTTTTATTTAATAATGATTGGTATCAACAGGTTGATGGGGTAGTTATGGGTTCTCCATTAGCTCCAAACAAACCTAAAGTTACGTTTCGTGAACAAAATGAAAGAATTTTTTATATATTCTGTCAAATATAACATTTAAGATGCTTTCCTCAAATAAGAATTGTAAATTGTGTTTTTATACGAAAAACTTCCCTTAAATGTTAAGAATTTAAACTTATTAAAAGTTATAAAAAAACTTTAAGAAGAAAAGTGAAATATGTCTTCTTCAAAATGAAAGAATACATATTTCTTTAAAAATATAATATTGAAAAATATTTCAATAATATAATAACCCACATTAATTGCCGATTGTATACTGAAATCAGATTTCAAAGGTTGGTAGGATAAAGATGAAATGTCGATTCTCTCGTAGTTCAGCACTTGCATCTGCAAGGGAACCACAAGACTCAAATAATTATATTTAGGTTGTATCGGTAAGAGAATTTGATATTCCGACATGTCGAATTGATTATCAGTCGTTAGTTGAGTCTTTGGTAATTTCTCTTCTGAGATGCCATTTAATGATCGATAAAACGTTAATTTCTCTCCTCCTGGTTGCAAATGTGAATTATCGATTTCTTGGCAATTGCCACCTAAACTATCTATAAAATCCACACAAAATTGATTCTTCACAAACCAGATTCGATCAGTTTCTTCAAACGAATTTTCAGTCGATTATTGATGATAACTTTCCATGCAGCTGATCGAAATCTTTCCAAGTTCGACTTCCTGACAATCCAACATTCCGGTACGAACTGCGGAGTGTCGATAGAATCATCGAATTCTTTATCATCATTACCAAATCGAATTGTTCGTTTCCAATTCGTATTATTTACGTTAAAATCTTTATAAAGCTCGAATAAATCACTTTGTTGTCGCAATCTAAGCTTTAAAATTCAATAGTTAAGAGTAAATTATTACAAATACAGAAAAATCAAATAGAAATATTAAAAGTTCAAAAATGATTAAATAAAGAAATTTTATAGCAAACATTTCTCATTTTAATGATTGCATTCGCTGCAGTGTGTTGTTAACCGTGATATGGATTGTTTCAAAATTATCCCCACCTTCCAGCCAAGTAGAGAGTTATGCTTAATCATAAGTCTATCGGAATGATACTCTGGGATTTAGTGGTATATAGAAGTGGAGTTATGTTTCAAGCTATTCAGAAAGGTCTTCAACGACCCCTAGAATCTAGAGTTTCTAATAATTATACCAAAAAGATTCTGCAAGAGTTTTCCGAATTCTGAAGATGAAAGCTTTTATAAAAAATCATAAAAGTATGGTGTTCTGAAAGAAAACGACTGTTTGGTAACAGATGACTGATTTTCAACTTTCGGAAATTTAACTATATATTTTCTAAAATTCTCTTGAATTTTTCATTTTTTAAAATTTTAATTTCCGAGACTTAATTGTCTGAGATTTAATTTTCGTTACTTACAAGTCGTGCTCCTCTATAAATATATGTGCTATATCTATATATAAAGTAGAAAGTTTGTTTGTCTGTTTGTTATGCATTTATATAGAGTACATTCAAATACAAATAAACTTCTCAAAAAGATTCTCCACGTCGAGAGGAAAGTCTAGAGCTATTTGTTTTTAGAAAAATATAATATACTGGCGGAGAAATCACCAAGTTTTTAAACGGTTGAAAAATACGTTTTTGAATTTTGACACTTTAAAGGAGATTTCTGAAGACGCTAATGCGAATTTAACTTTTGCTTTTCTTTAAAATGACGTATTTATGCTTAAATAAATTTAAAGTTCTAGTCAAAGAACTTACTAAATTTGTTTTAGACTACCTGGAATAAAAATTGATTATTTAAATATAAGATCCAATCAAATATACTAAATGAAATAAACGTTTGTTAGCAGAGACAACCATAGTCAGTAGTGTAGGAGGACTGAAAAACCTATCATTCTTTATTTTTCATCTTTTGAATGTCTGATGTCGTATGACATCAATTTCGAAGAACTAATGTCATTAACATTCATTCAAATTCAGATTGTTTTTCGAACTGTGCCACAAAGTATAATGGGCATTGGCGATTACAGAAAATATCTGAATTTATTTTCAGTCACAAGAATTCATATTAACTCATTGAGATAACATTTTGGTGATCATTGGAATTCCACGCATCACCTTTCCATGGAAAAATATGTATGTTATATTGTTCCCTACATATATATTATGTATAATATAAACATTGTTCAGAGCAACGCTGAGTAGCTCCACTACTATCAAATAAGAACAATTTTGTTTTTCCTTTGACCTAAAAATTTAGGAAAGAATAAAGGTGCATTTCTAAACATCGTTTAAATATGTAAAATTGATTGAAACAAATTAATGCTAATTACATTGTGTTCTTTCAGAGAAATTTCTCTATTTTTCAGAATACCTTCGACTTCCTGCTCTGATATCGGTTGTACCCCAAGACATGTTTGCCATCGAATTTGATTCTGTTTCTCATTAAGAACGTTTTCCCGAACTCGTTGTTCAAAATCCATCTTACATTTGAATTTATAATAAAAATTTATTTATTTTTTGTTTTTTTTAAAAATAAAACCAACTTTAAGTTTTCTTTTGATATGTTTTCGGTTATCGGGCGTTTGAGCTTTACTTTCATTTATATCCTTCAAAAAGTAATCAAATTAGTTTGGTTTTTTATCAATAAATAATACAAGATTAATTTCAGACATCGGAGTTGTTTTTATAATCTTCCGACGATGTTCTAATTTCGAAATTGATATTAAATCTGAATTTTCTTCAAGTTTCTTCTCGGATTGATTGGTTAACAATTTCCTTTATAAATTAGTGTATGAATCAAAATCATTATCATCATTAAAAATGTAATTAAAAATGCTTTGATATACAGCCAAACCTATAAAAATCTTTAGATTGTTACACATTCAATATTATTAAAATAATAACGGATAACTCCTAATAGTAGCATTAGACCTAATAATTTCACTACTTATTTTTTTTCAATAACATTTCAGTGATACTATTTTAATCCTAATAGTATCATTATTACAATTGTTTAATGATAGTTCATGATACTATTCGAATAGTACCACTGATACCATTTGGAGCTTTCCGTCAGTAAAATAATCAAATGAATCTTGTTAAATAATTATAGGAAATAATGATTCTGTTAAATTCTTAACATTTTTTTAATCCTTTGAGGGCACATAATTCTTAATTATAATGAACTAACCACACTAAAAGAATTATTAAACAATAATAATCACTTTCCTCACAAAACTGGATAAAATTGTCCAGAGCTTCGCCCAATCGAAAGATATTTGATCCTGGTAAAAAGGCAATTAAAGATGACAAACAAGAGGGCACAGACAATTGCAGATTTTCGGAACAAGTGGAATAATGCAGCCAAAAACGTAACAGAAACTACAATTGCAAGTCTAATGGTAGGCATTCCGAAAAAGCTCGCAGAATTTATTAAAAAAAATAAATAATATTTCTTAGTTTACTAAAATTATTTAGAATTAAACACATTTTTCAAAACAGTCGGTATTTTGTTAATCAAAAATATTGTTTTGAAGATAGAGGACTTTAACGTTAGTAATATTTTTCGCACTCAGTCCTTATATCAATTACTAAGTAAAGTTGGAAATAAATGACGATTTATCATCGCGAATTGGAAAAGTTCAACAACATTGAACATTCTCAAGAGGAGACAAAATAAGCTGATCAAAACAGTGGCATATTTTGAGAGATTTCACTGTACATCATCAATTCACGACTTGAGGATATGAGATAGGGTAGTTGTCTCACCTTGCATATCGATAAAAAAATTATCAATAGTAATAAAAATATCCAAAAAAATAACAGTTTAGAAGGAATGAAAGGAAATCGACTTAAATGGATTGCTCCCATGAAATTTTCACTGATCATTTATTTCATTGAGAATATAGAATTATTGCCACCTTTGTAAAGTCCTTCAAACTAATTTTATCTATTATCGTGATGATTCGTATGAAAGAGACAATCTTTTTTACCGAATTCACATATCGCATAATGTTGGTATTATCATTTATTTTAAGTGGAGTTTATCAATGTTTTATTGGTTCAGATGATACGTACATACTTTCTATTGATACTTCAAATATCTAAAATGACAAGAAGAACGATGTTGTATCGGTTGTTGAATAATTTATGAATTGGACATCGAATAAGTTTGTTAAAGTAGGAAATAATTATCCGTTATTTATATAGAATATTTCCAAAAATGACAAAAAGTAACAATCAGATACTGTGTATGCATGAATCAAAGCACCTCTCTAGTCCTGGCTCGGACGTCCCTGTCAACGTGCACACAATCGGTTGGAAATTGTATTGGGATACGTATATGTTTATGGTTTTCTCACAAGTCGCATAATCGGTTGGTTGATAATATAAGTTAATTGCGATCTCACTTCTTGCTGGAATTACCCCTGAAACAGTAGTTTGCAAATCAATAAATGAATGCCCAGTTACAAACCTGTCAGAGGTCCGATCTCAATTGACGGGTGATCCTTGACTACCACTATTTCATAATCAAAATTAATATCACTGTCAGAATTTAACAACAATTTCTTGCGACATCTACAATAATTATTATGTGTTAATAATTTATTATTAAATTGGTTACTTCTGTCCTAGTGGCGTCACAGGAAATAATATATTTCTCGGTATACTAAGACCTTTAATAGCAGGATAAGCATAAATTGGCACAATAATATTATTTTCATTATCCTTAATAAAATATTTATTTTACATATTTAATATTAAATTAAATTATTATTCAAAATTTTTATTATATTAAATTAATTATTTTATTAATTTAATTAATTATTTAATCAATAATTATTATCCACTTCATCAGCTGGAATTATGTCATTGAGTAAAAATTGAAAAGTTTCGTCTGAAATTTTTTTCTTCTCAAGCGCTTTTTTATTTTAGCCTAAGTTATCATAATTTGTTTCATTCCATTTTGAAATTCCCAACTCCTAGACGATTCTAGGTGCTTTGACCATAGGCGGTTTGACCATAGGAGGTTTGTCCACAGCGGGGGTTTGACCATAGGTGGTTTGTCCACAGCGGGGGTTTGACCATAGGTGGTTTGTCCACAACGGGGATTTGACCACAGGGGGTTTGACCATAGTTGATATATATACTAATTATGAGAACAAAGAATTTGTTTATTTTTGGTCCCCATAAAGGCTGGTGCCAGGCCTACTAGATTTAATATTAAACAGAAAGTATTCACAAACGAAGACCACATATAAATGATAAAATCAAATCAAAATAATTATGTCATGCAAATATTGTAGTTAATGGAATAACAGTTTTATGGTTAACTAAATGACAGATGTGCAATAGCACGCAAATATGTCAATACATCTGTTTGATCATATGTCTCAACAGCACGTTGTACTTTTTCATACATTATCCTGTATTGCTTGATTTTAAAATGTATATTAAGTTTAAATAGAATATTTTTTTAATATATTTTATTTTATTAAAGTATTATTGGGTAATAATAGCAAAAATATTTTAATTAAAATTTTTAAGTATTGAAATGACCTTAATGGGCAAAGTAAAGTAATTTCAATACTTAAAATTTTTAATTAAAATATTTTTGCCATTATTACCCAATAATACTTTAATAAAATAAAATATATGAAAAAATATTCTATTTAAACTTAATATACATTTTATAATCATATTATTAGTAACAACTAAAATATTAGATTCTAGCCCACACAAGCCAAAATAATGGAGAACTATACAAATATTAAAATGCTAAATTTCCAAATATTGCTGATGATGATGTATGTAAACATCGAAACATGTCCAATAAATATATAAAAGAAGCTTTAATCAAATTATATTTTAAAAATATTAAACACTGTGGACAAACCACCTATGGTCAAACCCCCTATGGTCAAAGCACCTGTGGTCAAAGCACTGCGTACCCTCCTAGACCTGGATCGATTTCTATTAAAAGAAAATTTGCAAAATCTGTGCTAGTTTAAAAGCTTAAGATAAACTTTTCGATGTAAAAAAATGAAATTCAAAAGAAATAGCTTTGACAAAACTTGCCAAGAACATAAGAGTTTTTGCTAGACTTTTTTTCTGTATAATTTACATAGCAATGGTAAAATTGGGGAAAATTGAATTCGAATTATTTCAAAACTTAAATTGTGTGAATTAAAACCAATTACAAATTATTAGTTGCTTTCTTCTAAAAAAAACGGCGTTGGTCAGGGGTTACTTGTACATATATGTATCTTTTAATCTAAAATATTGATATAATATTTTATAAATACCAATTAACACATCAAAAATCAATAATAAATTAAAATGCTCATTTTTTATTGATATTTGATTAAATTTAAAATGATTTTTAACGGAAAACCAATGTCAACAAAACCTTGGTATGTATTTTAATGAAGTCATTGTAATTTCTCGCCTTGTCCGGAGTAAATATTACCGTACATTTGACATAGAATCCCGGTACCATTCTTTCCTGATAGACAAAAAAAATTATGTAACCGACTGATCAAGAATAAAATGATTACCGGTTTGTTATACTTCAATCGAAAGTATTTCGACACCGGTGGAATTATGTGAAACCGAGAAATTTCATCGGATATATTCGTAAATTTAATCTCCTGGAAATTTCTTTCATTTAACTTATAACCGGCAAAATGAACTTCCTTTGGGTCAACCTCAATAATTGAATTCGATGCATAACGACAAAATACATCTTAATTATCATTTCTAAATTTCAATCTTGACATCATTTGAAAATTACTAGAATCGTTTAAATGATTTGGTACGAGACCTTTGGTGTTAATAGTTATTACTTCTGTCATTATTTCAAGTTAAAATAAAAGGTTATAATTTCATTTTAAAAAATTGAAAATGTGCTGCTTGAAATACCTAGAAACGTCAAAGTAAAATATTAAAACAAATTGTGAAACCCGAATTTCCAGTTCCATTAAAATTTATTTGCACTTAATTTTTATTATCGATTGAAAGAAAAAATATTTTAACATACTGATGACTAAAAGTGCTTTTTGTTACAAAAATTTAGACTGGAATTTAGGCAGTATATTTAGCATTAAAAATATTCTTTTAAAGTTTTAATAAATGTCATTCCACTGCAAAATTTAACTAAAATTTTTTCATAGATATAATAAATTTTTAATGCATTAATTTATTAAAATTGCGTAGAATATTTTCTAATTTGTTTAGCGTATGATGTTTCCTATATGTTTTGTTTTCAAATTTCCTCTCCTACAGAGATAGAAAATCCATATTTTGATTGTTTTTATACTCGGATTGATTTACAAAAATTATTAAATTTCAAATATAAAATTTATAAATTGAACAATATTTAAAATAATTATGGAATTTTTAATTTGATCTGAATTTCGAAATAATGATAACAAAGGTCCAGTATTTTGCGCGGTCCTCGCGGTATTCACAAATTTCAGAAATTTTGTGATTTTTTCTGTCGCAAATTTTAAGATTTTTTTCAAACTTCTTATTTTTAAAACAAAAAGGATATAGTCGGGTTTAAAATGGAAATCTGTCCCCACGGGTTTTTCAATTTGTACTTGGTGAATCGTTTTGACATTAAATAAAGATAATTCAGCCAAAATTTTCAGCTATTTATCTCAAACGGTTTTCGAGTATTTTAAAGAAAACCGTTTTTCGATTTTATTTTTTAATATTAAAATTCAAAATAAATCAATAACGATCTTTTCCTTAATTCTTAGGAGTAAAAGACATTTATAAATATTATTAAGAACAACAATTTGATTTTTTATATTTTTATTTAAACAACAATTTGATTGTCCTTAAGACAATCTTTGTCAAAACTTTGGTACATTTGCATTCAAAGCGAAATTGATTAATGAATTAATTCTCATTATTTTTTTAACAAATGGGGAAATAAATATTTTAATAAAATATTCACTCAAAACTTATTGGATAATAATTAAAATGATAATTAATTATTTAAAAAAATATTAATTTGATTTATTTATTAAATATTATAAAAATTAATAAACTTATTTAAAATTTTAAAATTATTTGAAATTAAAAATAAATTTAAACATTACATATTTTTAGATAATAAGAATTAAAATATTAATCATCATCTGGGTAGGAGAGACACATTTCCAAATCAACATACACATTCAAACACAAAACATCAAACATTCAAATATTCCTCACAAATATATTACTATAAATCTCAGGTGAAAAGTCGATTTTTTTAAAAATAAAATTAAATTAAAATCAATTTTTGACCACGTTTTTGAAAAATATCCACTGTCAATTTTTTTAGAAAATGTCTTTTTTACTCATTTACACTCAGGATTTTTTTCATTTTTTTGAAGTGGTGGAATATAATGAAAAAAATAAAAATTAATATGTTTTCTCTAGTGAATCGAATCCTAGAGCTCATTCCCAATGTGGAGGACGCATTATCCCTAGTAAGTCACCACGGCTTACTCTAAGTAATTTTTTTTAGAAGAAAAAAAATTAATTATTTTTTTACAGTATCGCCTGAATTTGGAACAGAGGCTTCCCCTAGCAGTGGACACGATGTTGCAGTACCAACCGCTAATGAGTCTACTCCAGGTCCATCAACAAGTGAACCTACAGGAAGACATCGAAACATCAGAAACACAACAAAGCCAAATACAAATAATCAACAGCATCATCAGAGTTAAAAAACGAGATGCGGCTGAATTGGTTCACGACGGACCTTCTGGAGAAGGTCCGTCACATCAATGCAAGCGATGAAGAGTTGCTGTTGAAGAAAACAAAGATGGTAAAATTTTTTTTAGAATTAAAAAATTAATATGATTTTTTTAGATAGAACAATTTATCCAATCACCCGAACCACCCGAGGACGACATTATTATATGAACATTCCGAAAGATGTGTACGAAAAATGCATGCATATTTAATGGAACATTAACGTTCCGTCTTTTGTGTTGAATATAATTTGATCAAAATTATTTTTTATTTTTTTTATAATAGAATTTTATTTCATTATTTTTTATATAATATTATTTATTTATAAGTCAACTTACATCAGTAAATAGAGGACATCGCGTCCTATGCTATAGGTCAGGAGGAGCTAAGTAATGACGGCTTCGTAATCCTTGAAAAACCAAAACAAAGAAACTGAAGACAAAGCGAAGAAATTAATTAACTTTTTTTTAAAAAAATCTAAAATGAAAAAAAATTTTAAAAAATGTAAAAAAGTATTTTTATTTCACTAGTGTTTAAAATGTGGCATTAAAATTTCAAATGATTCTTTTTCTACTCTTTTTTCAAATGTTGATCTTTATAATAAAACTTTTAATTTTATCATAGAAAATATATTGACATTTGTTGGGATCGAGAAATTTCCCAATCGAAACCAGGAGAGATAAATTTAGATCATTCAGATCATTCACCTTGGAGAGATAAATTTAGATCATTCAGTTTTTTCAAAATTAACTGATAAATAATGCAACTGTGTTACCTTTATCCCATCCTTAAAAATACTAACAAGGTCACTCTTTTGCTCAGTTAAAAGTATTTTAATTTCATCTTGCAATAACTAAAACCTTTTTAAACTGCGACCTCTTGATAGCCATCTTACTTCTGCGTGCAATAATAATTTTGCATAACCTGAATCCATATCTTTGCAGAAATTTGAAAATAAGGGACTGTTTAGGGTACGGTTTTTAATAAAGTTTATAATTTTGACAGCATTCTGAAATACTTCGTTCAATTCTGGGGCTATCTTTTTGCAGTAAATGCCTTTCTATGAATTAGGCAATAGTTAAATGATATGTGATCAGTAATATTCCGCAGTAATTTTCCAATCTAAACCTTCACCTTTTAAAAATACGACAACTTTACGTAAAAATCTTCCCCTCTTGTATGTTCTATCAAAGATCGACATAATAAAAATTCTTCCTGAACGTTTTCATTACACACATACCTGACATACACCAACAAATGAGCTAATTTAGTATTATCAGTTGTTTCATTCAACTGAAAAGAAAATTTTGAGCTTTCTTTAATTTAATTTAAATTTAATTTGATTTAATTGATCTTCGTTAATTTCTGACATTCTATTCACGACATTGTCGTTTGACAAAGGAATTTTACAAATATCATTAGCATATGTTTTTCAATGTAGCATTTCTACCATTTTAATAGCAGCAAGTATTACAAGATTTTCTCCAATATTGTAAGGCATTTCTTTGGAGCTATTAAGTATGAAATTTCATATGATGCCTGTAAGTGTTTTTCATTAACGGTCGAAAATTTTTCAAAATTTTCTTTTTCCTTATTTAAAGTTTTTAACAATCTTTCAAAAATTCTTTTGGATTATTAGCATACAAAGCATACTTCGATTCAAAATGCCTTTTCAATTTTGATGGTTTCATACTTTTGTGGCCAAAACTGCATTGCAAATCAAATAAACAGGCTGTTCATTACCATCAAAATGTTTAAATGCAAACCAAAATTGAAGAAATGGCTCATAGTATTTTCTTTTTCGGATTGTTAATACTTTTTCTCATTTACTAGAGCCTGCTTGCAGAGCATCTGTAGTATTGTTTTCTTCGTCATTTTCTTTCTTCCTCAAATTTATCGTCATTTATCGTCATTTATCAATTACTAAAATTATTTAAGCCTGAAATCAATAGATTATTAAAAATTGCATATTTTAAATATTAGTTATTGAAATAATCACCGAATAAGTAATTAAATTTCCGTTATTTAAATATAGAAGCTGGAACTTTGTCGCGGTTGACTGATTTGCTGTAAAAGTGCTACTACTGATAACTTTGACGAAGTGGCGCAAATAGTCTAAGATTTTATAATAATGATATCACTGGAGAAGACTTGACTTTGATTAATTGGATCCAGGTTACTTTGATTTTTTATAACTACAATACCTATTTACAAATATATATATATATATATATATATATACAGTACCCGGAAAATTATAAGGGACAAGCTTGAAATTTCAGTTTTTTAGATATTTATTGAAAAATAACGAAAACTAAGAAACACTAAGCAGTCGATTGTATATAAGAAAGCATTAAAGCAATGTTATGACTGTTAATATTTAGAAACAACACTTTGGGCGTCCATGATAGGCTTGAATGGATGATGCATCACATGTGATACATAATCGCAGGTCATGTCACGCTTCTTTAAGTGCTGAATGAGGTCAACAATGTGTAGTAGATGAGGTCAGACAGTGTATACAAGGTTAGAGAGTACATTCCCTGTGGTAACAAGCAGTTATTTTTATGACCTTTCCTACCCTCTTTCTGATTGGTAGCCTTTCAACAGATTCCCACATGCCCGTATATAAGGTGAAATAATACATCTTGCAGCTCAGCCATGGGTAGACGTAAAGATATTTCACCATGCACAAGAGGAGGAGTAGAAGCACTGCTATCCACGCACGAGTATACTTTTAGAAATATAGCTGGAAAATATGGTTTGTCTAAGACAAGCGCCTTAAGAGTTAAGTGTCAAATAGCAAGTGGCACGTCAGGGTCACATAGGAAAGGAAGGTGTGGCCGCAAAAGGATTACAACAGTATTGGATGAACGAGTTTTGGTGAGAAATCTAAGAAAGAATCCCATTGCAACTGTCTCTCAGCTTCGATAGTCATTGCAATCTACGGGAGTGTCTCTATCTGACAGAAGACGTGTCGACGGCTTAAAAATGTAAATTTCAAGTGTGTTTCTGTCAGAAAAGTTCCAATGCTCACAGGCCGTAGGAAGAAGCAACGGTTCCAATTCGCTCTCACTCATTGTCTTTGGACTATTGATGACTGGAAAAAAGTAAATCACAATTGATATTGTCCTTTTGACAGATCTTAGCTATAATAATTAAAAATTGATCATTATCCAGGGTATTTTTAAAAATAATTGTTTTCATAAAAACCTTCATGTAAAACATGCTTATCTCTATCTTATATTATTAGGTGGCATTCAGCGACAAGTCTATGTTTCAATTCCATGTAAATAGTCACCGTGGACAGAGGAAGGCGCCTGGTATGGCCTCTCTAACATTTCCTACTACAAAACACCCTGCTCAAATCATAATATGAGGCATGTTCTCGTGGCATGGTGCAGCTCCTCTACGCTTCGTTCAGGGCTCTGTTAATGCCAAAACCTATACAGCACTTCTAAGAGACTCGATGATGCCCAATTTCACGCAATGGTATCCAGATGGATCAGGAATCTGAATGCACGACAAAGCTCCAGCGCATACATCTAGATTGGCAAGTGGCTTTCTACGTGATGCCGGCGTCTCCGTGCTTCCTTGGCCCGGTAACAGCCCAGATATTAACCCCATAGAAAATCTATGGGCCATTATGAAAAAGCATTTAGCTGAGAGTGATATCCATAGTAAAGAAGCCCTACGTACACAGATTCAACCGGTCTGGAACGAGAATGCTATAGTGCAAGAAATCACGAAAAAATTAATTGAAACCATGCCAGCAAGTATTTCGGCTGTTATTCACGCCAAGGGTGGTGTTACTAAATATTAACAGCCATAACATTGCTTTAATGCTTTCTTATATATAATCGACTGTTTAGTTTTTCTTAGTTCGTTATTTTTCAATAAATACCTAAAAAACTGAAATTTCAAGCTTGTCCCTAATAATTTGCCAGATACTGTATATATATTCAACTGCAGTGGGCCACCTCAAAATTTTGTCAGATTGAAGAAATTTTTATAAAGAATGGGTCGAGGTGTGAAACAAATAAGCTTATAACTTTCGTTTTTTAACCAACCTTCTATATATATAAATATATATATATATATATGTTATGTCGGGTGGCTTCGTAGAGTGCTCGAATTTAGATCTTTTGTTCACTCGAGGAGTAATATGGATACGTGGGTAAGTTTGAATTGACAGAGGACACCCTTGTCGATACTATATATAACGATTTTGCCGCTGCAGGCCCGACTTTGCTGATCTGACTGATTTAAATACCGGCATCCTGAACAATCACCCGATATCGGAATTTTTTTTGCATCAACGTACGGCCAGTTTTATTTGACGTTGGGAAAGTTTATTTGACTTTTGAATTTTGAGAAATCATCTTTCATAACGATAACGTTCTCCAATCGAACAATCGAACAAATGATGTTCATCGACGTTGAATGTTGATGATCGATTGTTGAGAGTAATATTATAAAAATAATTTTGATCAATTTCATTATTCGTGTAAGTTAAATTCAAAACGCTTTATTAATTTAAAAAATTTTTTATTCATATTAAATTCTGCTATACATTTTTTTGAATAAATAATAAAATGTTATCAAATAATAGTAGATTACTATTATTTTTCTTATTTATTTGATAAATTTTTAAATTTAATTATTTTTATTTATATTTATAAAATAAATAGTACAAAAATATTATTATTAATATAATTTTAAACTTTAAAAATTAAGAAAGGCCTAGAGGCCAAAATGACAAAATCAGGCATAAATAAAGTGATTCATGTAGAATCAAAGACCAAGTATAGATCAGGGGTCACTTAAGTTGCAGAGCTATATATTGAGCGTTGAAAGTGTTGACGGTTGACATAAATTAAAATTTGATTAGGAAAATCAATCGCGAGAAGCTTAGAAGCTGAAGTTACCAGAGGAGAAGAAATTGAAATTTTGTCAAGGATTATTGGATAGAGAATTGTTATTGTGAACATTTGGATTAAGAAGTCTCGTTGGAAATCCCGTTTCGATTAAATTTCGAAAATATCGCTGAAGGGTCCGAATAGGAAGGCAAAAAATTAATCGGTTAATATTGATATTATATTATTTATTTCAATTTTCATAAATCATTTGAAGTAATTGGTAATAATTTTAATAAATTTTAGTAAAAGTTTCTTTTAAAATTATATTTTTATTTACATCAAAATCTCCTACAAATAAATTGCTTTTGATATTGAAGGGTGGCGTCTTCAATCAAAAATTTAATAGACACACATAAAATTCATCAGGCTATTTTTACCTATATACGTTTATAAACTATTGTAATTAATTAAATAAATTTTATTCAATAATTGTCTTATTTGTTGTCCTTGAATTTAAAAACGTAATTAATACAGTTTATAAATTATAAAGTTTGACTTGTCGTTCTAAGCACACCCCTTAGATCGGTCGAACCAGCGGAAAGTAATTTTTGTCTGGTCTTTGAAGAATTTATAATCGTCCCCAGAGACCCAACAATTTAAACAATTCTTTATTCTGTTTATTTTCTAATAAAATTTTCCATTAAAATTTACACAATTTGACACAGCGATACTCGACAAAATATATATATCGAATATTTATTGATTTGATCTGGATTTAGAGTAAATATGCTAAACCATCTACTAGAGTTAAGGAATTTTATTATGTATTATTGCACATTCTTTATGCTGGTAAAACAATTGTCAACAATTTGACTCAAAGATTTGAATTCAATAATAAAGTCTATTATCTGAGAATACAATTATAATGTGCTACTCTCTATTAAATTGCTTTCTAACTAGGGATTCCAAACGTAATCAGTTTTTTAAATTTCGGAATTTTATGTCTGAATTACGGAATAATTCCGTTATTTAAAAACATTAACATATTATTGCCTAATTGCGCTAAATCATTTTCTAAAATATCGAGCAAAACCGCTATTGTTGTATCAGCAGAGAGTAGATTACAATCGCGTCGAGATAGTTTCAACACTGATTTTTACTTGATATAGAATACGTACTAGATTTGTGAGACGATCAAACTCTTCTACAGAAAAGTTAATATCAGATTTAATGTCTATAAAACTTTTGGCGATGTATGATTTTAGCAACATAAATCTCTCTACTATACCGAGCAGATATTATGTCTGGTTTTAAATTCTATAATTAATTGAAAATTTTGATAAACTTCGTTTTGCACATATTTTCGCAAAATTTCATCACTTTTGGTTGATGATCGCTTTAATAATTTGGCAGTTTTTTATGAAACGATTGATAAGAAAGTAATAATCAAATTTCAGATCAAGAAGTTCAAAGTCAAGTAAAGTAAAACAGCCATTGTTTACTTTTTCTGTATTTTAATAGTCAATATCAAGAAATACATCATCTTAAGCATTAAATTAATCATTAATGTCGTTCTTGTTAGATGTAACACTAAAATTGCTGTATAAAACATTAAGAATTACCAATGGAATTCCATGGGCTAATCAAAGCTGTTGATTAATGTTTGCCGATTTACAAATACGGCCCATTAGGGCTGCGATGTTAGTTATAATACAGATAATATCATTATAGGTTGAACTTGTTTAGTATTGAGCTCAGTAGACCAGCAAGCTTTTACGAATTAATATGACCATATGATTGGTGTTGCTATAAGTTCCAAAAATTAATTCCGTCATGAAGAATAATACTTAGACATATTTGGTTAGATATGTAAATCCATTCATAGATTGATATGGAAAATCTTTTCCGATCCATTTTCACCTAGATAATCTCACGTTTTACTATCTCCTTAATTTCAGAACTGTAATGAACAATCCAAATATGTATAGTACTTGGAGATTTCGAAATTGATATGTTATAGTACATAAATAGCAGACGAAAAAGTGGTTCCATATAATTAGCGGTGTACAGGTTCGTTTTTTAGGTAACTATATCCGCTAACCAGAACGGTGTGGTCTGTAAGATTTTGTACTTTTTGGTACGATATAAATTTTTTTAACTGATAAAAAAGTATCACATTTATTCCATAAACAAAAAGAAATTTACTTTTACTTTTTATTTGAATTTTTATCAGATATTATTTATATTTTCAGATTAAGGTAATTCTGTAAATTATGAAATTTCTTTTAAAAATTACGAAATAAAATAATGGTATGAAAACCTATCCGAATTACAGAATTCCGTAATTTCGAAATTACGATCAGAATCACTATTTCTAACTCACTCACCAGATATGTCATGTTTATTTTTTGAAAAGTTCTAACCATATCAACCTCAACTTAACATTTTAATAAAATTAGAAACAATTTTTAATTATTATTTGATTACCAAACTTCGAAAGGCTCAGGTATAGTAAATGAACATACATAATTATACAACAATCATTATTTGCACTTTAAATGGTATTAATCAGAGTCGTTTGTGAAAGAATTACTAAACAATAAAAAACTGATTCTGATTAATAACAATCTCGAGAAGATTCTCTAACTCGGCCATCGATATTTATTGATTTTCTGAAAAAAATTGTTGGTAATTTATTTATAGAAATAAGTTCGAATAATAATACTAATATTGATACTAAGAATAATAAAAACAATAATAGAATCAATAATTACCGTATATACTCGCATATCGTGCGACACTTTTTCTTCATTTTTTACACCAAAAATTTGACTTATTTAATGATACATCAAGAGATTATAGAATACTCGTTAGGCCATCTGGAATAACTGCTAGATCTGTGTTGGACTCGTGCACACATTTTTTAACATTTTTTACTTGATGGGAACGGAACGTATCCAAAACTAACAAGCTCTTCGTATTTTGTAAACCTTCCGGTCTTTGCTGCCAAACTTTGCGCAGCCAAATCTTGCACCCTTCTTCGTCCATCCACCCCTGAGAATTTACATGAACAATAATTACTTTATGAAAGTCTTTTTGCATTAACTTTTGCTGGAAAATCACCATAGGATTTAATTTTTTGCCGTTTGCTAAGCAACTTAAAACCACTGTAAAGTGTGTCTTTTCATGCCCTGTTGTCCTAACAAATACTGTCTGCTCACCACATTTATTGACAGTAAAATTGGAAGACATATCGAAACAAACTGGAGTCTCATCCATGTTGCCAATGTTTGCTAAATCATACATATTTTCTTTCAAGCAATTAATTACGTACTTATGAAATGCAAGCACTTTCTATTTAGGTCTTTGGGTAATTTTTGTGGTATCTTTGCTTTTCGTCTAAGCACTAATTTGCGCCTATTCATAAAACGTGTACACCAACCTGGCGAAGCGATGAATTCTGAAATTCCTTCCTTGCGAGCTAATTTAATGGCAAAAAGTCTTATTAAATTTCTTGTTATGATATAGCCACTTTCGCGTGATTCACATATCCAGCTTGCCACTTTATTTTCTACATATGGCCACTTACAATTTGAACCTCTATTAGCACATTTGTATGAAGGCATCTCTAATTTTTCTTTTTGCTTTCACCAATTTCGGATATTACTCTCACCAAAACCAAAATGTTTTCCGGCTTGCAAATTACTTGTTTCTTCAGCAAAAGCCACAACTTGCAATTTAAGTTTTGCACAATACTTTCGGATAACTTTCTTCTCCGTTGTGATAAGGTAACTAAAATATATAAATTATAAAAATAAAATAAAGATCAAATAAAGTTATAAATTAAAGGATATGCATCATTTTATTGATTTTAAATAAAAAAAATCCTTTAAAAAAGAAATTTAATGCATTTAAACACCGTTAAATAAGTTTAAATATATTCATAGAGTATCTTTTTAGAAAGTTATATAGTAGCCAATTATTTTAAACTTTTTAATCATTTGTAAATTAAAAATGGTTAAAAAGTTTAAGTGTCAATCAAATTTAGCATCCGAAAACTCCAACTCACAACAATACACGGGTTAATGATAAAATCATGTTTTTGGGATGTAAAAACCCAACTCGCATAATACGTGAGATCGCACGATATGCGAGTATATACGGTAATATAACACATACCATTTATTAATTATTCACTGATAATTTATTTGAGAATTATCGATCGATTGTTTAACTTGTCTTGTTGATTATTTTCCAAATCGATTCGGCACAATTTTCAATCTGACGACTCGCAGGAATCGCGGCAATAAAATTCTGTATAATGATCAATTATTAAGTAACATCGAACAATAATACTTTAAATTTAAGGAATTTCTTTGGAAAAGTCTTTCGATTTTTTAAAATATCGATTACTATTTTTAATTTGCTATTGTCAGTGTTATATTGATTCAATGATTCTATTACTGATACATTCCAATTCAATTCAATCACTTGTTGTTTGTCTTTATTATCGGTTTTACAATTCTCTTGTGAATTGTTATTCTTAATCACTGGAATACTCGTCCGAGATTCGATTGATTCAATAACATTACTGCCACATTTCAATAAATCTGATATATCTTAAAAATTAATGATTACCAATATTGTTCCATTAATCTATTAATAGGCAAAAATGAAAATAAAGAAGTACAAAATATTGCTTTATTAGACTTTGTCATTAAGTATAAAAGAAACATAATTAATAATTTAACTAAATTATGATAGTGAACATTTAACATCAAAAGGTGGAAAGAAAAAAAATAAACAAATTTGCTTAATTAATTTTTTGTCAAGATAACTAATCTAAAATTAATAATAAGATATTAATAATCATCTTGTATACAAATACAGTCGAATCTCGATATAGAAGGGTCTTTTTTTAACATATTGATAGGGGGGATTCGCCCCCCCCCCAATTACCAAAAAATGGCCTCAAAGTCCAAGGCAAAAGTGATAGACTGGGAAGAAATTTTTTAAAGCCGATTTCTAAAACTATATTTTTATTTTTGTGATCATAAGCTGGTGATTTGCAATAACAGAAGATGTAACCTTCGCTGTTTTAGCAGAAGACTCAACCAAAAATACATACCTTGGCTCTTTCGCAAAAGAAGAATCCGTTATCAGCATTTCTCAATATACTATGGAACGCTACAAGCACAGAAAAGTGAATTTAAAATGTTAAATAGAAAATAGTAGTGACTGCTTCGTTGCATATATGTTTGTACCTGGCTAGTGCATCCAATACCGGTATACCGGTATTACCGGAATTTTTTATGCTACCAAAATACCGGTAGCGGGTTGGCTCAATACCGGTATTTCGGTATTGGATATATAAAAATATTTGAAATTATTTCTCAATTTTGTTTGAAAAATATTATAATAATAAGGCATTGCTTTTGCAACTGAAAATAAAATAGAATTTTATAACTAAATTGACGAATAGAGGACTATTAATGGTTTTGCGAGACTGTTTATGCGACTAAAAATTGCGTTAAATAATAATTGAATATTCAAATACCGCATAACAAGAATTTCTCGATGAATTTTTTAAAGCTTGACCATTTTCCTCGGATTGTTCTTTGTATCCTTTTTCGATTTTGTGAATAATATCCAGTTTACTTTTGTAGAGATTTCGAGAAAGCATGATAATTTCAGAGAGCAATCTTGAAAGCACTTTGTATTTTCTTATCCTCTTAAATGTAAAATGACGACCTTCCATTGCTAAATGAGTTCCCAAAAAAGGTGCTTTAATGACTGGAAGCCTCCTTTTCCAGGGCATTCATTGCGAACATGATACATAGTTTAGAAAATGCACATTATAACTTGTGAAAAAAGGTAAACCTCGGCCATATATCAAATCACATTGTTTGAAAATGAAAGGTGTAAGTAGTCCACGGTGACAACAGTACATTGTTTTATCACAATGACTGAATATTCAGTTCTTTTATTGAGCACACAAACCAAAGTCTGAAATACTGATATATGATTGAAGTGAAATGGGACGGCAATTGTTAAGCATCACAGGGTCTGAAGTGTTTGCAACAGGACATGAGTTAGGTGCATCATTTATATTTGGTAGAAGAATAGATGATATAAAATTTGAAGTCGATACTGAGGTTTAATTTGAATTACTACTGCCTGCAGAAATGGATTTTGATATCTTTTATCTCGGTGCAAAGAAATCAGTGATATAATGTTACCTCTTTATGATAATGTTACTAAAATCGAATTTTATTAAACCAGATTAAATTTTTTATTAAAAATATTTTTCTCAGAATAATAATCGAGTAAATTAATCGAAAATTGATTAAACTTATCAATATTTAAGATAATTATTTCTTCTAGAAAAAATTGATAATTAATAATTTGTATTTTATTAAATATTAAACCATCAAGAATTTTCTTAAATAATGTCTTCAACGAATTTTTTTTAGTATATATGGTAAATGTAAGTAAATTTTTAGCTTGGGAAATGTTTTGAAAATATTTCGGGGGGATCGATCCACTATATCCCGTACCCTTAGCTATACCCCTGTATATACTTATTTATTTGTAGAAAAGTTATTAATTTTAAGCTTATAAAGATATTTTAACTAAGATTATTGTGTTCAAAATTTAACTACAATATTCCAAACGACAGTTTAGTAGTTTTGTAATTTTGTATTAGTCAGATACAACTAAAAATAAATAAAATATTTAAATTTGTTTAAAGATTATTTAAGAAAAATTTAATGTAAAAATAGGTGGAGCTTGAAAAATAATGATAATAGTTATTAACCAGTGTTTGATGCTGCTGCTATCCCATTGTTACTATTCGTAGTTTGGGCGATTGTAATAATCGAGCTACTATCAGAATTCTGTGACAACACAGGCTTCTCATAAAGAATGTCCCAAATCAATTTAGCACAATTACTGACCCGCTTGGATTCGGGAATTGTATTCAGAAAATTCTGATCAAATGAGATAATCATTAACAAACAAATTATGTTTTAATATATGCATTTGTAATAAATATATAACATGATAACTGCTTTAGCACACCTCAAATTTTATTCGTTTCGAGGGGATATTTTTCCGAGTCTTCAATATATTAATAACCGATTTCAAATTTTCATCGATCGTCTGAAAATTCGACAGTTTTTTATTGATCCACTCCCGCATTTCTGATTTCGATATCTTCTTTCGATCAGAAATCTTTAAAGGCCCTTCGACCAGAGGCTGTGCTACTTCTATCGATGGTTTGATCTTTTTAGTTTCTATCTGACTTTTATCAACATCTGGATCTTAAAAAAAATGAAAAAAATAAAGATCTTCATATTTATTTATTTTTTATTCATTTATGACACTTCTTAATTTTAAATAGATTAAATTAATTTTCATCAATTCAGAAGTCCATATTGATTATTTATATTTGTGATACTCATTTAATGAAGTTTTAAAAAGACGTTAATTGAATTCCATGATTATGTAGCTTTAATTAAATAACTTAAGTATATTAGAGATTTACAGGGTGTGACAGCTATTGAAAAACACGCAATATAGGTGCCACACTTCACTGTGTGTTATAGTATCATAGTTTTTCTGATGTAGGGATATATTTCAGAAACTACTCTTATGCAAGAAATGGTGAGACATGCAGTTCTTGTCTCCTTTGCTGCTGGACATATCAATTCAGGAACTACTGCATTATTGAAAGACGCCTGATCATTGACCAGAGCCAAGTCATTTTTGAAAAAGCTCAAACATTCATGAATGATCTGTTTTATCTAACATGAGAATAACTTTGTTCAGGATCAGAAGATGAAGGATTTTGGGGAACTCGTATAAATTTTTGAATTTAATCTAAATAAAGAAATTTCAAAAACATTAAAAAATATGTCATAAATTTATATATAATAATTGTACGATTAAAAAAAGTTAATATACCTTTTTAAATTAAAAAAATGGAGATATATTATATAATAATTTAAATTAATAATATTATTAATAAAAAAAATTTTTTATAAAAACAACCACGTTTTTCAAGCATTACCAATGCACTAAAAAGAGGAAAATAATTTTTTTTCTAGACATGTGAGAAATTTTAT